>VXBL01010520.1:2453992-2464356 GCA_013400195.1 Aramus guarauna | reverse complement strand
TTTTTTTTTTTTTTTTTTTTTTTTTTTTTTTTTTTTGGCGGGGGGGGGTATGTGTCAGTGAAGGAGAAAAGTCTTCTAACTAACAGTCATCTCACTCTGCTTCCCAGAATATCTTCTAGAATTAAGAAAAGCCCAACTTATTCCATGTGCTTTACTGTTTGCTGGGGGTTTTTTGACCATTGCTTTCTCTTCCTGACATAAATTAGTCAGTTCCAATAGTAAAGATTGTAAACTTATCTAAAATCAAAGATATCTGACATTTATAAAGCAGGATTTTTGGAGAAGATAGGACTTCATGAGTTGAAATACAAATTAGCTAATGCAGTTGCTTCGGTTTCAGGGAATTTAGAATTTCAGTAAGTGATAAAGATTTGCTAACACCACCACTTTGTTTAGCTTTTTAATATTTTATTTCCTTTTGCTCTCTATTTTATGGTTAACTGTATTGTATTTTAATTGCTTACTTGACATGCCAGCATCTCAGTAGGGGTTCATGGGGAAGTTTTAAATAATTAATAGTAATTAATAGACTGCATTAAATCAAGCTCTCATAATATTCTCTCTATCTTCTGTGTATAGCAATGCTTTCACAAGCTGAGAGCTCAGTTCATCTTTTTCAGTGTTTTAAGCTATTTATTTTTTCCACATAAAATTTGAAATACTTCAGGAGGTTTTGGTTTGTAATATGCTGTCCTTTGTACTCTAGAAAGGCATCAAATACATTGGAGACATTTTTATATTACATTTAATTTTTAATGAAAATGCCATACTGGAAAAATATGCTGACTTATAATTTGGGAAAGACAAATTTTGTCTTATTACAGTGCCTAAACTTGTTCACAGAAGTCTATCTTTTACTGCTGTTTATGATATACAACCTGATCTAAACCCACTGAAGTCAACAAGTCTTGTTACTGATAGAATGGTCTTCTGATCAGGCAACTAGAGTAAGACAATAGCGTACTCGAAGCTAAATACATTTCATGTCTCAAAGTCACTAAAAGTTAGTCACTTATGATGTGCCAGAGCCTTAACCCATTGTATGTAAGCATTTTAGTAAACTGCATTCACATTTTCAGCCTTGTGATGTATACTGTTAAGGTGCTTTCGTACATTCGGATGAAGCATTTGTTAGAAACGCAGTTACAGTGGTATTATATTTAACTTATGAGTGAAGAAACACCTGTGAGTTTTGTTAAACAACCAGAAAGCATGTTTATTTCTTTTTAAATAGCATCTTTCCTATAGATACAAAAGGGAGCTGAGTAAAAAGGATTGTCAATTACTGTACACACTCTCCCTGTCCAGTAAGACCTTGAGATCTTTTAAAGCACACGCCTAAATTATTGTATAAAGGCAGCTAGTAATTACTATTTCATGCAAACTAAGACAGATAAAGTGACAGTAAACTCTCTCTTGCTTTTATCTGGGTGATGTTTATTGTTTTACTAGGGAATAATCTAATTTTTCTTCCTTTCAGATGTGTATATAATAATGTACAACACATGCATGGAGTATTTCAGCTGTCAGATTCATTTTTGCTGTTTATAAAATTATTGGCTGCTAAAACTTCTCATATTTTCTTAAACTTACAGATTTTTGATTGCTTATAAAAACCACTATGATATTATTTCCTCACGCTTTGGAAACTCAGAGATTAACTTACTAGAGGCTCAAAGACCAAACACATGGTTATTCTCCTCATCAAGGTCTCTCATGTCTTCTTTTTCTTCAGCTTTCATTAGGGACACACAGTTCCTTTTCTGAGTTGCTTGTATTTCCTTATGTCCCATATTTCAAAATACACCATTGTTTCCTAGACCCACCCTAATTTTTCTGTACCAAACTAGGTCTATGTTAACTTATATTTGCTTATTAATTAAGGCTTTCTATTAGGAGAACATGAAGGAATAAATCATAACATCTGAAAAATCTGCATAGCTACATTCACCTCAGAATAAAATATGACTGAATCACAGAAAAAAATAGATTGGAAAAGACCTCACGATGTCTCTAGTCCAACTTCTTGCTCAAAGCAAAGCTAACTTCAAAGTTAGGTCAGGTTGCTCAGGACTTCATTCCATCAAGCTCTGAAAATCTCCTTGGATAGGGACTCAGCAGCCTCCCTGAGTAATCTTTTCTTGTACTTAACCACTCTTATGATAGAGATTTTTTTCCCTTATAGCCAATTGCAATGCCCTTTACTGCAACTTGTGGTTGTTGCCTCCTGCCCTTTTACTATGTGCATTCTCTTCTGCAGGCTGGACAAACCCAGCTCCCTCTGCTGCTCCTCATGCGCTGCCTGCCCCACTATCCAAACCATCCTCCTGCCTCTTTGCTGGACACACTGGGCATACGGCATAAATGTTCTGAGTCACGAAGAAGCACACAGGTGTTTTCAATTCAGATTTAAATGGATTATTTTTATGTACTTTTGTATCCTATTTACTTATTTCTGTTCAAATAGAGTATAATAACCTTTTTCCTCCTTCCATGAATCTCCTCCTTCCTCCCCAATTAAAGTTGTCAAAATCACATTCTGTACCTCAAGTGAAATGTATTTTTAAATAGTAAAACCAGTCATATTTATATACTTTGGCATGTTACCACAGATACAGTAAAATGTAATATTTTTCAAATTAATGTCATCTTTATATACAAACTGAGTAGAAACAGATTACAAATGAGGCTTACATGTCACCATTATCAAGCAAGAGCTCCAGCACATAATCAGATAAACACTTTAAAAGACCTATGCACAAAATGAAGTGAGATCATTCTAAGACCTTCAGGAACTGCTATCTAAAATTATCAAATTCCACTTTTTTTTTTTTACATACAGAGAATCACAAAGTGAAATGCTTCTCTCTTAAGGGATGCTATCATACACCTGACCTTTGAGGACCTGTCATTCATGTTGCTGTTATGAGTTACTTGTCTTTTATGGGCTTTATGTTTGTTTGTTTGTTTGATGAGATTACATCTATCTTCAGCATCTGCATTCTAGATATTGTTTTTGTTTCAAGTTATTTAGCAGTGGCATTTCCATTCCTGATAGCCCCTCTAGTCCCACTCAACATTTTTCACTTGACATGTCCTGTACATAACCAAGTGTCAGTATGTCTAATGTGAAAATAGTATTTTCACTAGCTAAGTATACTAAATGTTTATCTATTCCACAGACAAACCCCAAAGTTCTACCAAAAATCATTTATCATCCACAGGTATGAAGTCAAACCAAGGACTGAAAGAATGTGATCTACTTTTCCCAGTAGGATCCCCATCAGAGTGCAAGCGCAGGAGAGAAGTCCTCAGCTTTTTCACCCTCTGTGTTTCTTTAGAAGAAGAAAGGCACAGATGAGATTAAGATACTTTACTGAAAAAGGAAGTACTGAAAAAGAACTCTTAAGAAGCATGTAGTGCAAGTAAAATCTATAATGTAAGCAGTATGAGGCGGTTTCATGTGAATTTAATGACAGATGTACATTTTCTACAGGAAAAAGGAGTGAGGTCAGTTATGTGTACACCAGATATGAAAAAATGGTTAAGTTGTTAAAAGAAACGGGAACCCAGAAATTACATAAGACATGCAAAACAAAAATAAAGCTTCAATCCTATGACTAAGACAACAACAGAGGAGCATTTAATAAGAGCTTTTCAGATTTTCATGAATATGTGATGTGCGTGCTTGGGATCTACTCATAGGCCATGCCATGGTTTCCCTTAATATAACCTCCCTTTAGATTTTATATCAAGATAAAAGGATCTTTTCCTTGACTATTTCTCTTGTTGCAACACTCAAGTCTCTGTCTTCTTCAGAATTTTCTTTTCAAAAATACAAGGGATGAAATTCTGACTTTGTTCAACTGTGTCACTGACTTCCAACTGGACAAATATTTCATTCACTATTTTCATTTTTAAAGAATGCTGCTGATACAGGATGAATCATTTGAGAGACTGGATGCTGAGCAGAGCACTTGTTTTAAGTAATCATTTTCCAAATGGTATCATTAGAAATAGAATAATCCATAAAAGGTATCACATGTAAGCTCATCCTTTTTTTGTAACATTCAGATAATTCATGAAGGCCTTTGTTCAGAAAATAAGTATATACATTATACTCTGCTCATGCATTCAAAGCAAAAACCACAGAGCAAATGCTGTGTTTCAGATAGTTTCTACATTTCTGTATGATTTTACGCAACTGCAAAAATAGTGCAAAAATAGGAACTGCGTGTTCCTTAACTTATGGAAAAAGATGTATTAAATTTTATCTTGCTATAAGAAAGATATTTTTTACAGTGAGAACAATCATTCACTGGAACAACCTCCCTGGAGACATGGTAGAGTCCCCATCACTGGAGGTTTTCAAGATGCGATTGGGCAGTGTGATAGATAATCTCATCTAGTCTCCCTTTCCCATGAAAGAATGGACCAGATGATCTTTCAAGGTCCCTTCCAACCTGGGCTGTTCTAGGATTCTAGGAATTATTACAGCCAATTTCACCACCAGTCTTACATCCTCTACTCTTTCACCACAGCCACCTTCAGAGTAACAGGCACATGGGTGCTTAAGTGGGTAAGTCTTAATTACAGTGTTGAAAAGACTAAGAAACATATGACATGCAGAAAGACAACAGAATGACCTTAACTTTTTTGTCTGCATTTTGCCATTTTTTGTGGCTTCCTTAAAGAGCCCAATATAAAGATAAACAAATGAATGGGAGTTTTTTCTTTAAGGACCATATGTTATGCATAATTGCTCCATGCAATGCTTTTTTAACTAAAAAAGCACATCAAATTTGTCATTTTACAATGTAGGTATGCTCAGGACTTAAGATGACTATGTCTTAGACTTCTAGTCACACACTGGCTATAAATAATGACACTGATGGAACAATTG
The DNA here is from genome assembly GCA_013400195.1 of Aramus guarauna. Taxonomy (NCBI): domain Eukaryota; kingdom Metazoa; phylum Chordata; class Aves; order Gruiformes; family Aramidae; genus Aramus; species Aramus guarauna. The sequence goes on along the minus strand of VXBL01010520.1, from coordinate 2,459,453 downwards.
AGTACAGCAGACTTGGAATTGCTAAAAATTGCCAGACATCTCACTGAAAGAACAGTGTCCAGAATGGTATAGAAGAAAAAAAGTGAAACAAAGCCAGGATAAAATGAGAAACTTGGAAAAAGTGGGCATGTTAGTATGTATTGAAAGGGTGAAAGCGACAGGTGCGAAGCATAGAAGTGAGGATTCTTGTTCATTTACACCTGATTTTCTCCCTCCTTTCTGGTGATGCTCAGACTTACAGTATTTTTTAATTTGATTTTTATGCAGCATTTTGCAGAAAGAAAACTTAAACCCAGGCTGAAGTAATAATCCAGACCTTACCATCAGTTGTGCCATATGTACCACTCATATCTATTAAATGAACTAAAGTATAGGTATGTATGTGCATATAACCAGATGTATGTATGTATGTATGTTATGCTGGATAAGGTATAGACAAAGAATGATTCAGATAATACTCATCATGCATTTTCTGCTCACACATTGAAAAAAAAAAACACCGGAGAATTCGGTAACCAAACAGGCTAAGTTTGTTGATTAGGATCTCAGGTTGGGATCTAAATTGTCCCTTTAATGATGTGTAGATGGTGCTTCATCTTCATAAGCACTTGTTCAGAGAGATACTTCAAAGTCATAAGCTCTCTTCACGATTTGCCTATATCCCATAACTGCAATAGGTTAGAGTACCCCACATGAAAGGAGATGTACAGGCTAAGCAGTAGGGAAAACATTCAAGTCTCCAACCCCATATTTAAGACCTGCCAAGGAAGAAAGCCAAATAATGCAAGTGAATCTCTCTTGAGACACAGGAGGGCTCCTCCTTCCCTGCTTGAAAGCACAGCTCAATTCACAGCCTAGCTACATAAATTACAGGCTCATTTCTAGTAAAGTCAACAAGAGGAAAAGGCAGTAACCATGTATCTGTGAAATGTAATATATTAATGGAAAGTACATAAGGCTTTTTTACATAGACTACACACCATTAACCTACTCTTATTCATATTAGTTTATCATTCTAAACTTAGCTTCTTCATTCACTCAAATGTTTTTATGTGGTGTTGCTCACTTGCAAAAGGGGTACAATAGCAGGTTATCTAATCACCATGAAAAGCCCTACCTTTAAGGAAGTCAAAGTTCTAAAGCCTATCCTCATAATTCACATAATACAAAAGGCATTATAATTCCAATATCTCATTCCTTTGACAAAGATTATAGCAAGGACAGAAAATGCCCACAGATTAATCCATCATTCTGACACAATTTTTAATGAGTGGGAAATGCCAAAAATATGATCCATTATCTTTGCAATGCAAAACCTGTAATATCATGGGCCAGTTTGAACTACTTGCTAAAATGTCTTAGATCTAGCATTCATGCCCAGAAGCTTGTCACTCATTAAATTTTTTAAAACATATTACACATCATTCTGTATGGATTAGAAATTAGATATGCATGACTTTTAATTTATTTTAGAGGAAGAACAAGAGGCTTTTCCATCTTCATTGTTTTTGAAATGTTTCATTTGAACAAAAATATAATGTCCCAGTGTCCTCTAGTGGGCAAATGAATTCATAAGTAAAGCATTAATTTCATACATGTCTATACCTGTCATCCTCAACATGTTCAGAAAGACTGTTCTGAAGTATTGCACTAATTTGCACATTTTTTCCATTAAAAAAATACACCCAGAAGTCCAGGTCTGAAAAACTATTGTGAAGCAACCGTTAACTTCAGGGAAAACAAACCCAGATGTATTTACATAGAGTATCCTACTGGACAGGGAGAGAAAATAATTTGAAAGACTACTTCTTTTTTCTCCTCTATCCTATACAGGGTGATCTTGGGAAGGTTATTTCACATGTCCGTGCTTCAGTTTTGCTTGAAGATAATGATATTGACAGCTTTTTAATAGATCATTTACTCATGCAAGCACTGCACCGTAGCTGTACTTTGCTGTTGTTTCAGTATTAGGTGGTGGGTAAGGAGCAGTTGCTATATTTTTTCAAGCATGTCTGAATCATCTTCCTCTTCACTTGAATTACCAGTAAAAGTCTGAAGTGATCACAGTAAAGAAGCCTAATACTATGGTTAAATGAATAACAACTCAAACAGAGATCTATCTCAAAACCCTTTTTTTTCTTTTAAGTGAGTATAATCCTTGTGAATTTGAAGAATTCAAAAGTCATTCCTGAATTAGAGGAAGTACTTTGCACTATTTCCTGGGCTACCACAAAACTGGCAAATGGAGGTTAGAATCGTGGTGGCTTGAAAGTAAAAGCATCTTCAGGCACTACAGCATTCAATGCTTTTGGCATCTAAGCAGAAGTAACAAACCTGTAGTTTTCCTACCACAGTGCTGAAGTGCTATAGCAACAGTGTAAGTGAAGTTTTTTGAAATTCAAGATGTAGCTTTTGAGGACATTCAGCATTATTTTTGCTCAAAGTCAGCCATGCAGTTTTGGGGCTAGGAGAATATAGCCTTTTGTAGGAGTTGCCTTGACAATAAGGAACAAAATAGCATAAATTTTGTATCCTCTAGTTAGCAAAACTGTTCTCATAAAATAACTGAGCAACTCAGGTTTGCAAAATGAGAAAAAATAAGTACATATAATTAACATCAGTTACATCTCCAAAATTGCATAATACTTCCTTTGCATGCTTTCTAAAAACTATTAATTTTGTCTGCTTTTTGAACTCTCAAATCCCTGGGCTAGGTACCGATTCTATGTATGTGCATGTATATGAAATCTATCACAACAGGGTCTCTAGCTATGGCTATGCAGCAAATAATATATATCTTTCTTCTGACTTATTTCTTCTTCCATTGCTTTGATTGCAGAATTGATTTATTTTACAGGAATGGCTTCATCTGCCTTACAGGATAATTTTCAGCCTTACAAAAGCTATACCCTCTAATCTGTAAAGTAGCTATGGCATTGCATACACATCCTGCAGTCATATAAATCAATACAAGATAATTTCAACATTTTATTAAAGAAATGGAATTCTGCTAAAAATAAAACATATGTAACAAAATATATTTTATTACAAAGCTGAGCTACAGAAGGCCAACGCTATTGTTTTTCTTCTGAATTTATACAGGTAGTAAATCACCTTTTTACACAGAGGACATTTTTTTGATATAAAATGCAGTTGTATAAAGAGATGTAGGACAAAAGAGCAAATATAGAACAGCAGAAGTGTTGGTACACTGCCTTCTCTTGCAAATGTAACCTCTATAGAGAGATTGACCAAGCCAGGAAAAAACCTGCTAGGTCACAGCTATGATTCACTCAGACTGGGCTGAATCCAGATGCATAAACCCCTCCAACCAGGGGAACCCTGCCAACCATTCTCTGTGCTGCAGGAAACTTCATGAGCGGTGTGACTGAAGACACCCACCTGACCATAACCCCAAATCTTTTAAATGTATATATAGCTTAGCAAGGATCAAAATACAGGTATGAAGAAGCTTCTCAGCTCAGTATGACACATTTTGTTCTGTAACCGCAGCACAAAGCAGAAATCCAATAGTAGTGTAGGGCAACTGCCGAATTCTCTTTTCTAAGGGCTGCACATGTTGCAGCAGATGCCAGTACTGTATCAGGCACATCTCCTCTGTGAACATTGTATTGTCCTACTAATTGCAGCTACGTAGCTAGTTGCACTCTGCATCTTTAATACAGTTTTCAGATTTGTGTATCTTAAAAACTGCCTCCTCCAAGGAGGCACAAGTAGGGCACATAAATGTATCAGGGTGCAGAGGGACAGAATAAAGTACTGAGGGAAACAGTGTGGCTTCGCAGAGAAACTATCCCAATGCAAAAACAGCAGTAAGAGCATCCTGGCTTGCTTTAGTTATTATTAGAAGTGGACATTTAATATGTATGAGCAACAGCTGCTTCATTAGAGAACAAGTTTGGTCTTGATTCTAGACTACTCACCAAATCCACACTTTCACAACACTACTGAATACATTAATACCTTCTTCCTCCCAGTATGACATGCTCTCCAGAGTTTTTAAACAGGAAAATACCTTTTTACAGAGCTGAGATTATTAAATTTGTTAAGAGCTCAACTTACAAATTAACAACAATATAGCGTAATACTTTCCTTAAGTTCCGTATTTAGTGACAAAACCTTTCAGGGCAGCTCTAATGTAGATGCAACTCTATAGACTGAAAACATCACTCCCCTTTCTAACCTGATCTGCTATCAAAGCAGATTTGTTCAATAAACCTATCACAAACTGAGTTGTAAAAGAAACAGATTTTCAGTTGTGCTCTGAGACCAAATTGTCTTTCTTTCAGATTAATGGATTGAAAGTTGAGACAAAAGCTCTTTCTGGTTCTGTAAGCAGAAAATGAAGAAAGGGAAAGTAGAGAAAAAAAAAAAAAGCATGTTTTTATTTTTTTTTAATTTTAGCACTTAATAGTATGTGAAAGATGCTGACACTCTCTACAGCTGATTTTAAAGGGGTACTTTTTGGTTACTACTGAGCTCAAATGTAATCACAAAAATAATAAGAGAAGATTTTGGGAGTGAGGGGACAGTTTCAACCCCTGGCAAGTGCATCCTTGCTCTGTTTTCTGGATTACATTGGAATCCAAACAAGCAAGTTATTTTTTGGATGGAGGGGCAGGAAAAGGACAAGTAGGGTTAACACATCCATTCAGAAAGACTAATTTTTTCCTAAAAGCCTGCTCCACTACACAGGGAAAGATACAGCAGACTCTTAGTGCTATTGACCCTTCCCTTCCCACATGAGTTGAGCCAGTTAATGAAATCTCTCCTCATTTTGATTCTGGATGTGTCCTAAGAGTCTTAAAATATTTCCAGAATTTTAAATCTAAGTTACCACAAAACTTCCGTTGGCTTCAGCTGTCCATCCATCAACTGTTAACTTTTACTTACCTTCTGTTTACCTCGCATCTTTGCTGATCTGTTTCTATGCGTGCCAAATAAATGTGACAAGCCATAATTTTCTAGCCATGATATCACACACGAAGATGATGTGCCACAAAACATTAAACTTCTGTTCATGTCTCTTTCTTAAATATCTGCCTAATATAAAACATCACAGTTTCCAATGCAAATTTATACTTGGATAGTGAAATAATTTCTTGGGTTGTTACATGTGAGTCAGGGTCTGCTCATGACTAAGAAACACTAAATCCAACAGATTACTTGCACTGAATTATTTCTTCAGCTCCTCAGACAATGTAACCTACAACAGATTTCTCTCATAGAAAGTGCTACGGTTCATAGCATCTCAACTGCTAGAGACAGATGCACTTAGTTTACCTATTACCTGCAAAACAGATTTGGCTGAATCTTGGCCTGGAAGACAAAATTGTACAATGCTGGTGAAGTGATCTAGTCAGAACAGAATTTTACTGTTTGTTTTTTTTTTTTTTTTTTTTCCCCACATATTATAACATCTTTTTTCCTATTTTATTAT
>VXBL01010520.1:2421408-2453939 GCA_013400195.1 Aramus guarauna | reverse complement strand
AAAAAAAAAAAGAAAGAACAGTATGTTCTAAAAAATTTTCTTCTCAGCTTTTTCTCTGCAGTCACTGGATTATCTAATCTTCTCAGGCTGAATCAGTGTGCAGTGGGAGCACATAAATACCAACATCAAAATGGGAGACTATCCACATGGGCATAAAGTGAGGCTTGTCCAAAACTGTTTGAAGCATAAGAGCCATGGAAAGTAATCACCCTCTGTACGTTGGCTCAGAGGCACTGCAATCTTAATGAATTTCAGGCTCAGACCAGTTTACGTTTTCTGGCACTTGGTGCCTCAGTGGCATCTGGTGGGATGTTTTTTTTTGTTTGTTTGGGGTTTTTTTGTTGTTTTTTTTTTTTTTTTTTAAATTTGCTCTGCATCATGACCCTGCAAGGTTTCTGCAAGTAAGCTTGAAAGTCTTGTTCATCAGACCTTGAATTATTACTAAGTACCCAAAATTAGTTGTCAACTTTGAGAAGGCTAGAAAATCCAACAGCATTCGATATAAATCTCTCATGCTTAGTGTTTTTGGGGACACTCTGCAAGCCTTGTGGACAGTATCATTAGTGTTTCCATTTGAATTCGGAGATGGAGCAGTGCTATGCCTAAGCTTTTTCTTCACTGGAGCAATTGCAGCACAATTGCAAATACACCTTCATGAATGTGCACCTCAGCATGAGTAAAGATTTGTCATCACACAGAGCAGCCGTTACATTAATAGTGGCACAGGCAGTTTGATCTTCATTTATCAAAAGAAAGCCATCACCTTCAGCCTTTTAAATCTCCTGCAGTATTCACTTTTTCTGAATTCACTCACTACTACTCACTATTTTCACCAACACATCATCACTACAATCACAATAATTATATTACAGTAGTATAAAGAACGGTAGTATATTCAGTACGAGACGGAGACTTAAGAATGCAATTTCATGAATATCCATGACAAGAACATTAGTGGTAAATACAGAAAGGCAACAATTACACATACTCACGTGCGGGCATGCAACTTTTAAGCTTACAAAGTCAAGAACTAGAAGCCAGAAAACGCTATAATTAACGTTAGCTATGTAGCCTTAATTTCTTCTATTTGGGAATATGTATTATGAATCTTTCAGTAATGATGTTAGAATTTAATGCCCTTATGTCTAATTTTTCCATAAGGCCAACTCCTCCTAAATTTTGAGGTCAAGTTATTGGAGAAATTAGACTACATTAATTCTATGTTTACCACACAGATTATCAGAATATTTGCAGACATATAACATTTTTTTTCAGGCCTCAGAAACAGCTGTGCTGCATTGGCTAAAACTTTGCAAATACCTGTGGAGAGAAACTCATGAAAAATTCCAGCTAAAAATGTGCAGTGCTACACATGAATAGAAAGAGGTGTGGGCTAATCCATTCACAAGGCTGACTCCACAATGCATTGTTAAAAAAGGCAGTACTGTACATATTCAAAACATTTTAGTAAGCAGCTCCCAAAATAGCCCCATAAAGTAGGTAGACAGATGTGAAAACTGATACTGACATCAATTAAATAACTTAATCATGTAATCAGTGAGTAACAAAGGAGAATTGTATTCCACATTTCCCCTTCTCTAGCATACCAACTATGAAACAAATGTCAAATCAAAAACAAATAATGGTTGCAATCTATTTAAGGTACACAAACGAAACCTTTGTTCCTACCAAAGGATATCTGTGCAAATAGAATAGACAATTAGGTCTGAAACTACCCATTTTACATTTGTAAATACACACTGATAGAAAAAAAATTGAGATATTTCAGGTAAACAACATTTCAGCATATTTACAAGTGGAAAAATTCATGCCAGCAGGTGATAATTTGTTCTATACTGTACATTTTTAGAGCTATCGAATTGCATGCTGCAGCTCTGCAATCTACTATTTCACTACATCCTGTGTTTTTCCTAAGTGTTTGGTAAGGCAAGGAAAACTAGAGCCAGCAGTGAAGCACACAAACAGAATAACAAATAGGATCACTTTTCATTTCAGACTTTTATATTATAGAATTATATTTTCAATCCTAACATAGGTCACAATAGTCACAATGGCAGTTTTTAACTTGCTTTCTAGGCACGTAGTACAGTTAGGAAAGATTTTCACATAATCAAAGTTGGATATTTCTAGAGAGATCAAAAGAGTCTGTGAAGTGGAGAGCAGGTGCTACAGACATCTTAGAGGATCTGAGAATGCAATTAACCAGCAAATGAGCCTTGGAAAAACTAGTCTTCCTGAACAGATGAGCACAATAAAAGCCACTGAGAAATGAGATGGCCAAAGCACGCTAATAACAGCAGCAAGCATATAGACATCTGCCCTGTATCTTAACCTTTAGGAAAAGAGAGCGGATCAGATACAGAAAGCAAAGTAGGTACAATTATGTAAATGTGTGGGCCTCCTGGAGGAGATGAAAGTTTATTGATTGCTTTTACACAGGCTCAGTTAAGCAGAATACTACTGGCCTCTCTCTTTTCACTCCAAGTGAATTGGTACTTGGGATGGCTAGTGCTGGATGAAAATGGTAACGTGGCTTCTAGAAGATTAGAAAAACCAAGTGATTTTACCCCTCAGCATTTATGTAGCAACTTTTTTCATCATTTATATTCTGACTTCCAGCATCAAAGTTTAGCACTCAGAGGTGTTTAGTAAGCTTTGTGGGAATCTGTAGTCACTGGCAGCCTTTAACATTTGGACAAATGTAATATGGCTTTGGACAAATGAAAATAATCCATCTGAACAATTTCTGCTGATGTCAAATTTCATACAGGGCTTATTTAAACAATGGAAAAGTGAGGTCTCAAACTTTAAAAATGGGTCAGACTTTCTATAACTCTGCCTGTAATTTTTTCTGAGTTCTACAATACACACTGCAGTAGCTTATGTCTTTACAGGGTATTAATCACAAAAACTATCACATGTCAAGCCTAGTGCGGATATTATAGGCATTGAGGTTAAAAGGGGGATTTTCTGCTCTGACACAGAGGATCGTTGCATGACAGGGCCATAAAATTTCCTCTTTTATGAAGAGAGGAAGAATTCAATGTTGGACCACAGGAACGAAGTGTGATGTCATTCACCTTGAAATGACCCGCGAGATACAGGCGGTGCAGCTTGCATAGCTTTAATACTACAACCACTATAAAATGGTGCACTATGTATAATGACAGAATATTTTCTTTATTACAGTCTCCAACAACTCTGAAGTCTTAGAAAGCTTTGTCTTCCCCACCACTTAAACTTTCTATGACTTGCTGAAACTTGAGACACGGCTGGAATAACCTTCAGCCCATCCAGCTTGCACTGGCAACAGCATAATCAGGCTGTGCAGCACCACTGTAAAGATGAAGCGGCAATTATTTTTAAATCGTTTTGACTTGTTTCCTCAATCATTTTTTGCTACCTTGTTAAGTTTGAGGACCTACACCTTAGGTTGACACTGGATAATTTTTTTTTCTTTTTTTAAATTAATGATTTTTAGCACCTCACAGTCTATAAATTAGAGCATTTTGTTACAGCAGTTGCTCAAAATTGCTCTTAAATTGTACTTAAGATACTTCTGAGCCTAGTTCTTCCACACTTACATTTGGCTACTTCGCGCTACTAGACTTTAAGAACTTTCTCCAGTCTGAGTTAACAATGTAGAGGTTCCAATACCCCTCCTTATGATGAGAATAAGCCTTACACTCACCCTTAAGAGGGTCCATTGGCTTCAAGCTGAACCTTAAATGACCATACTTCTTGTGAATTAGTGTCAAATCAGATGCTGCCCCCATCTTTTAAATGTTGTAGATTTATTTCTTTGCTCTCCTGCCATTTTCATATTGCTCCTTCTCCCCTCTCATTCTGTGATGTGCAGTGGCACAAGACAAGTATCAGCTATTTCCAGTCCTTACACCTTTTTTTTGTGTTAGCTTGATAATTTATTAAAACAAAGATACCATTTTAGCACCAGTGACCTCAGAGATCTTTAATGGCTTGGCTTTTGCAATAGGACAGTTAGGCATAATGGCCTGCCCCTGTCATTTACTAAAGATTTAAGAAAATTGAAATCTTCCAGTCACGAAATTGGTATTTAGGGGTCATCAGTCTGCACAGTTTGAAAGATTTTCAGGAATATTTTCTGAATCACAGTAGGAGAAGAATCTTACACTTACTATTAATTACCACAGCGTGACAAGCAAAGTTCTCTTCAGGTTTTGTTCTTTCAGTTGTGGATTTAAGTCTTAAAGTTTCGTTTGCTCATTTTCACTCACAGGCAGCAGGCTGTTTGCCTGAAATAACCCATTGTCCCAGCATTGCTGGGTAACACCACCCCATGTAACAGAGTTAAGAATAGCTCCAGGGAGAAAAAGCTAGAAGGAAGAAGTGCTTGGATTAGCACTCTCAAAGCACCCAAGGCTAGGGGGAAACATCCTGCTGAACTTCGCGTTTGTTCTTACAGGATGCATTGCAACACTTCCCTTATAGAGCTAAAGCTTTGGAGGGATATACTGGAACTCCACATCTGTTGCTTAAGGATCTGACTGCTGTTCTTTTCTGCGTCTTTCCTCTTTTTCTTTCAATTTTTTGTTTTGTCAGGGATGGAGGCCAGGAGGAATCTAATGTCCATGAAAGATCTAGGGTGCATTAGCAACTACAATTACATTTATCATCACATCATAATTTTCACTTTCATCACCACCTCTCCTTAAAAATCTGTGTATTGGGCTGGTTTCTGACTTTTTTTTTTAAAATGTATTTGCTAATATTGATGTTTTTAAAGTTTGAATTATAAAAAGCAACAATTTTTATCCAAGTTAAACACAATGATGCTCTGGCAGATCTGTCTATATTGATTATTTGGGAAATAACTATCATATTTACTCCTCTAATTGTGCTTTTTATATTTTTCACAATTCTCTCATATGAACAGACACAGCCTCCACTTTCAAATAAGAACCAACATTGGATTAGATACAGAATTCACTTCTTTGTTCACCTTTATCTTAGAATGTGAATGAACATTTAGCCATAAAGCACAATGAGTTACATTATATTGGACTAAGGCAAATCCTTATTTTCTCCCTCTCCTATTGCACATATTATTCTCATGAACATTTGTAGAAAAAAAGTGTAAGAACTATCTTGCTGAGTCAAAGATAAATGAGTCATATGGGTTTCTGCAAGAGGAGGGGTTAATCTAATCCCACAGTTGGATGGCTGCCATGGATTAGGTTCTAGTTCCCCAACAGCTCTCCTGAGAGTATCCTCAGGACCAGCAGACTAAAAATACGGGTGCTCAGCATCAACCCAACTAAAATAGCCATCTTCTTCCAGCTTGGAATAAACAAATAAAATAGCTATCTGCCCATTTGCTGCTGAGGAGGAGTCCTAAATCCTCTCTCTCCATGTCCCAGGCTCCTGACGGATTTGTGAAAAAGACCACGCTCTTTCTACATCCTTGGCCAGCCCTTCATCACCTCTCATTTTCTTTCCTTAGTTTTTACAAGCATTTTCCTCCCTTTTCCAACTTTCACTATGCAGCTAACAAGCAATGCACAGAAAACCACTTCTTTCTCTATCAGACTTGGTAGCTGTACCATTTCTCCAGGGAAGTTACAAATCTCAGAATATATTGCTTCAAAAGCAACAGAGTTTGGCTGTCCCCAAATCTATTAAAATTGCAGCTCACGTTGTGCCAAAAAAAGATAATGCGAGGAAAACATTTCCAGTTCTTAGGATTTGAGAGGAAGGGGAGTTATGTGAACATTGGCAGCACAATGGAGGACACACACCATGCATGTGCAATTTTAACTACTCCTTGAGGGTTTAAAAAAATCTGTATTTTGATATATTGCAGATTTAGATCAGTGTTTTCTTCTACAAAATTTCTTGACATTTTGAGATTTAAACTCATTAATTCTTAAAACTTTAGGGAGAAAACATTAACACTACCGAAGAAAAACTCAGAATAATACAAGATTTTAAAAGGTGTTATGAAAGCAACTGTCACTTGTAGATTACTCTTGCATATAAAGCTGACAGATTATGTTAAAGAATTTCAGAGTTTCATTTATGCTACGTAGCAAGGTCTCCATGGTGTTGCAAGTGGGACGTTGCTAAACACTCACAAACAGTCATTGAAACTAGTAGACAATTTCAAATAGACTTTAGGACTGATCCATAGTTTGTAAGCAGAGCAGTGATCAAAAGAAGTTTCTATCCCACTTCAGAAATGACATGTCACTTTCAGCACAGAAACAGAAATCACTTGCCCTGTTTTCCTGATCTGTCTTTAATCTGATTCCCTTTATTTTATTTTCCCACTTCTGCATGGTATAACACATCAGAGTTGAATCTTTTTTTTCCAGTTCTCTACAAAAAAACTCCCCAAATTCACACTGGTGCTGGCATTGCAGCTACCTTCTCTTCATCTCTCTCCTTTCTTCTAGAAGCAGTTTGAACCACTAGGTATCCAGGCCCTTATTAATTGTGTTTTCTAATGATTTATTAATTGGAACAGGGGAACAGTACATCTGGCAACATTTACATTTGCAATTAGGGAATCTGATTCTCCATAGCAGAAGTCTAATTTTATTATTTGGCTTAAATTAGAAATAGTCAGATGGCTTAGATATGAAGAAATTTGTATTACTGAGGGATACAGAAATCTGGAGAGAAAGAATCTGTCCTTTTGTAGAATATGTTAAACCAAATACGTTAAATTTACCCACCCTCATGACATCACATTTGGTCTTCCAAATGTTTCTATACATAATTGCAAATCAATTTAAAGTGCTGAAAACACTGCTAGCTTTGCTCTTTTTCAAACTTTGTGCAGGTGCTCTGAGAGAAGTGGCTTGACCTCCCTGTTGTTTAGGCAGATAATTGTACAGGGCAACATGATCTCCAAAATTAATACAAGTATCTTCTGTCTACCATTTTAGACATAAATAACTTTATATATGTGTGTGGCTTTATTTAAAAATTCTGTTTTGGCAAACAGCATATCATATGCTCAGGAATATATGTAGTGGAGAATAATAGCAGGAATTTGAGTATTTGAATAAATAATAAGACAAATTAAAAATACAATAGAGATGTTTCCTTGGCAAAGGTATGAACTTAATCAATTGTGAAATACATTTAAATGTAGATGCTGTTTCTATATAATGTATTTTAATGTACAATAATTATTTTTATGGTTTTAAACATAACCTTTGGCCCTTCTTATCTGCATTTCTGCACCAAATACAATAATATGTAATATTCCAAAACACTGCCAAGTTTTTCAGGTAGTTTGAACACCTGAAAGACAGTCATACTATCTGAAGCTGTACCCTTAAAGACTTTATTATTTTGATGTTAAGTTCTAGCAGGAGCTTTCTTGATAGTGCCTATAAAGAACAGAGGATTATTATAACAGTAAGAGTGTTTATGCATACAGCAAAGATGACAGTCTATCTCCCTCCCTAATATGGCCTAAAACATGGATAAGTCTGTAAAATTTCCCTTATAAGTCATTTCAGCTGCAAATTGCCAGGGTATCTGAGAACTCATATGGATGAAATTAGACTAAGCTTAGGACAGAAATCCATCCCTAAAGCATATGCAGGATATAGGACTCACCCCTATTGTGAAGGATATGGGAGATAAATTAAACTTAAGTACTTTTTCCTGCCCTGTCTTTACAGAGATGCAACGTTCAAGCATCCATACAGAGGTCTCAACAGGATTTCCATTCCAATTTTATTAAGCCAGCCCTTTGTCACTTATATCGGACACCTCTGTCAAGGTATATGCGATATTTACATCATAATAGATGTTGATGTTTTCATAGCAGATCCATAAACAGATTTTTCATTGTTGACTGAAGTATGTTATAAAAGTACATAGAAGAGTCCAAAACACCTTTTTGCATCCATTTTTTATGCCATCACATTTTCAGAAGTTTTCTTATCTTTTATGCAAATATTTCTTTGGTCTTCAGTATTTCAATTTGTCAGAAAATCTTTACAAAAAAGTCTGGAAAACCATTGTAATAATGTTTAATCTGTAATTTAATTACAAGATTTGATTTAAATTGATGGCATGTAGGTTGGTCAGAGTGGAGCTTTTGGAACTATCCCTGCCATGTATAGGGAGTACAATTCAAAGCCTTAAAGAGATTAGGTTTGAATGTTGAAGGAGTCACAGACTTGTTTTATTCAGCCTAATCTCTACAAAAGTATGTTTGGCAAGGTTATAAATGGAATAGTGCCATTTGCTTTTTAGGTCCAAATTTCTTTTTTCTGGATGATGTTTAGAGGCACCAAAGAGTGGGGGAAATAACTTTATTACACTGATTAAAATAATGTTTTGTAACAAAGTAAGGTGATGGTGATGAAATTGATAAAAACAAAGCACCCAAACATCTGACTAACTGTATTTAAGAGGAACTAAAGTATCTATTTTAATCCTTCCCACACATAAAACATGGAACCTGGGTTTCACTAATATGTGACTTCAGTAATATCTTTCACATTTACAAGCTTTCAGGACGTTTTTAAAAGCAGATGGATACAAAAATATTCTACTTACTGATGAAATATCCTACAAAAAAATCTTCAGAGCAATTTCTATCAAGCAGAAAACCAAAATATTTATTTGTAAAAGCAACAGACCCAGTGAGTTTTTTTCCTTCAGCTTAAAAATAAGCATCAATATAAACAATAATCTGTGCCTTTGCCAGAAATCAAACTAATCCATAGCTTATAGTATGTTTCATTAATGTGTCAAATGTAATTTCCAGAAGATTTCTTAGATTTTTTTTCTTCCATTTGCTTGTGATCAGACCTAATACACTTAACACAGGTATTCGTATTTTCAGAATACCACTGCACCATCATTTTGAACTATTTTCTTATTAGAGATGGATAATTCCTCATACTTTTCAGTCAGTTCCATTGTTCATTTTTAAGCTCACTAAAAGTCACAGTGCACAAATAGCCGAGTAGTAAATTTGTCTGTAGTTCCTTCTCTTAAGTGACTGTCCTACATCTATTCTTTACTAAAACAGAACTGTGCAATTCAGCCCAATTTGGATTTTGTCACCAGTTTATAACACCTAATTTACCAAACAAATTTTTTCCAGCAGAAGTGATTTAATTTGTCCCCACTACAGATTCACCTCTGAGAAGTGCAAAAATTAATTAAAACCAATCAAAAGCATAATGAATTTTCTTCTAAACCTCTCCTTGCCACTTAGCTAAGGCTTGCAGGACAGAAGATGAGGCAGCAGTGTGTCTTACTGTCCAGTCACTCAGCACATGTGGACAGACCAGTGCTGTCCACTAGCATTTCTGTTTCAAACTTCTTTTTCCTAAAAGTTTTATTCAGCTAGCTTTAAAGGCTTCAAGATGAGCTTGGGTGGGAACAGAATAGAACACAGTCATAGAAATACATTAGGAAAAAAAAATCCAACAAAAACCCCCCAGAACAAAACCTGCAACAACTTAGCCTTAGTATTTTTGATGAGTTTGTTTTTGCTGGGTTGGGAGATTGTGGCTACCTCTGTGTTCAATTTAAGACCACAACAGGATTATAACAGCAAAGGCATTTCAGAAAGTCTTGGTACAGTTCATTTTAAGCTATTCGCTTGTCTTAACTAAGAGCTGAAGTGTTACCTAAGAGGCTTTCTCACGTTACTTTTTCCACTTTTATATCTTATTAATAAGATTGCTTAACAAAATTGCAATTAGTATTTTATGACTAGGAAGTTTGGGAAACTCCATTAAAATTGAGATAGTTGTACCTGATCTTTTAATATTTACAAACGTTTTCTTTTTAATATCCTCCATATGGATTGCCTTTTTCTCCTTCTGCCTCTGTTCTTCTTCATCCAGTGGGAATGACTTTGATTGCTGACTACTAATGAATGTATAACTGGTCCAACTTATGATTGTTTGTTTTGAGTTATTAATTCAGTTTGAAAAACATCTGACCTGTGTTTCCAACTGTGAGAGAAGTGAGCTTTGAGTATGAAACAACTGAGATCATATTATGCAGGCCTAGTGAGAGATAATAATGGAAATATGCATCTGTATGCGGTAGACATTTGTGAATGTGTTATGCTTTTGTCCTGGTTTCTTCGTGTTTTCCTTTTTGAAGCGTCTTCTCAACAAGAACACTTATCTCTGTTCATGTTACTTCTGCAAGCTCTTCCATATCTCCAGTACTTTTATTGAAATGCAGCAGAGAAACTAAACATCTGGCAACTCACCAAACCAGAGTGACTGGGAAAAGCTGAAAAATCCCTCAGAGAGTGAGCAACATCTGTTTGATAGGCAGTGAAAAATAAACCAGCAATAAACTCATTTTAACAGCAAATAAAAGGTACATGGGGCTAGGGGAAGGTTTTCTAGAAATGCTGATTACTCACATTATGCAATTAAATTGGCATTACTATGTTTGACAGTCATAGAAAAGCAATTGTGAAAAGCTTATGTGTTCGAAGAAACTGATCTAAGGACTTAATTGTCTACTTGCATAGCAAGGAAATCTGCCTTTTGAAGTCTCTTGGGTATTTTCTGGGCAAGAACCTATGAACTTTATCTATTTCAATCCCAAGAAAGTTGTAAAGGAAACACTGTACTAGCTTGGGTCTGACAAAAACCCACAACAAACCTGATAATTTATGTTCTGCAGGAATGTTATTTAAAAAGACAAAAAAAAATAAACTTCCACCTTGTTTAACGAATAGATAGATCACAGTTATTCACTACTTGAAATGAAGTACAACTAAACCTTTATAATTTACTGCAAACTTTGTTACCATTCTCGATAAATTCATTGGAAGTGATTTGTACATAAAGCCATCACCAATGAGGTGATCCAATGGAATATAAATGCAAGTACTTTTAATTAAACAAGATAATATTTAAGTTATGAACTTAAGAAATATACCGAGCAATAACACAAAAATTGAAACTTCCTGACAAAGTACAAAATGCTGTTTTTGTAATGCACAGACTCAGATTGTTTATACTGTAAATCTGGTTTGCTTGTTTTGTTGTCCCATAAACCTACAGACTGAGGAAGGTGAGAAAAAAGTACAAGATATGTCAAGAGACAGACGTATGCAAGAACCAGCTCACAAATATGAAGCTTCCTTCGTACTGTCCTCTTGAACCAACGTATGATCATGAATACAGTTAGTGTCCATGTCTGTAAGATGGCCTACATTAATAAATGTCACTGAGAAGAGCAAAGTTGTGGAAAATACCAAGTGTCAGTACCTGAGGAACTGATCACAGATGAACACTGAGAGTGACAAGAGTACTGCAACAGTTCAGCCTTAAAGAAAAGCATGTGTGGTTCTGCCTTCACCTATAAGGCATTATTAGACCATGCAAGCTGCACCCAGCAGATATACAGTCATTTACTCCTGCACATCACAAGGCTCTGAAACAGATAAACTACAGAATGCACATTTATCCTTCCCTTTGCCCTGTGACATCAGTGGTGCATCTCAGAGAGAACAAAGCACCAAAAGATGCTTTTAATTCCTTGACAGTAATGAAGATGCCATACAGGAAAATCTTATCCTGACTTCTAGAGGTTTATCATCATAACTTCAGGAGCTCATGGAGAGGCCAAGCATTTTTCACAGTCACCTTAAAATGTTTAAAATAAGACAGGTTTGTCTGGGGTTTTTGTTTTAACATGTGAGGTTATTTTATTAACACTGAGGGAAGTTTTCCTACTTCTCCTGTCTTAAGATGTCATTTGTGATATCATAACTAATGACACATAGAAAGCCCTATAGTTGGACAGGGTGAGTTTTACAGAAATGTGTATTTGTTATGATTTATTTTAAATGTTTTTCTTTCCAGAGTGACGACATTTGCTTGATAGAGTTTCTTGAGCAGCTTGGGGCAGCTGGATGCTTGCTTTCTGTCATAAGTCCTGTTTCAGGATACTGGTATTTTAAACAATCGTAGCAATTTTGCAGTTCATGTAGTGGTGAATACTGATCATTTAAGGGAAGAAGCTAGTCACAATTTTCTAGTAATAATAATGTTCCTCTAAAGTGAGGAGTATCAGATTGTGTGTAACTTTGCTAATAGTTTAGGTACTTTAATCAAACTTTTTGAAGCTGGTTCAAAATCTGAGGTACCGTAATCTCTCAGCTAAAGATATACAGTAGCACTTTGGAAGTGCTTTGCATAAAAAACTGTTCTCTTGACATGTTTGTTGCAGCCTAGCAGAAGAATCAGTCTCTAACATTTATAGAACATAGGTCAAATTTTGGTTGTTACACATAGCACATTTTTATGTTCTCACACTTTTTATGTCCATTTGTAATGCCAGCTTTCATCATGGTCAAGTGGGTGGGAGAAGTTCATAATAGAGATTCTACTTCAGTGGATT
The DNA here is from genome assembly GCA_013400195.1 of Aramus guarauna. Taxonomy (NCBI): domain Eukaryota; kingdom Metazoa; phylum Chordata; class Aves; order Gruiformes; family Aramidae; genus Aramus; species Aramus guarauna. Next base: position 2,441,525 of record VXBL01010520.1, on the reverse strand, counting down.
TAGATTTTGCAAGGTTCTTCCTTCAAAAAAGTGAAACTTAAAAGCTAGCCTTAGGTGTTGTGAGCACATGCCATTCCTGCTAATCTGCATATTGCAGTTATCTGGAAATTGTATGCTATGATAATCTTGAATATGTTTAATGGTTTGGGGTTTTTTGCTTAAAGAGGTAGAAATTTCTTTAAGCAAAACTTCAGCTTAACCAAACATGTTTACATTGTAACCAGTGTTAAGTAAAATCATCCACAGATGAAGTATTCATATCAAGGGTTCCACTACTACACAGTTCGAACTCCTTTGTCCATCTAGTGATTGGTAAAGAAACACACTTCTGATTATAACTAACTTCAAGCATGTCCACAGGTTCTTTGCCTCAATGACATAAACATTTCTTTAAAAGGTCCAGTCACAAGGATAGAGCTAAAATACCAGGTTTTTAGATCATTAAGCTTTACTTAATTATCAAGAAACCAGTGCTTTGCATTAATTCAAAATGAACTGTAAGAATTGAGGTTAAATTTCTGTCCTTTGAGTTCTTAAAGGCAGTCCTATTTCAAGAAACACTGTTTCATTTCTAAAATTGCAAGTTTTTATAAAACCTGAAAGTACCTATAATGGTTATAAGAGTTAGTTAAAATATTTTATCTTACATTTTTATCTACATTCTTCAGTGAAAGGTTCTAAACTGAAAATTTTCTCCCGGCCCATATCAATGACTCATTAAGACTAGATACATCACTTGCGTAAAGTTACACATGATCTTATGTATCTTGCTTGTACTTGGAAGCAAAAAAAACCCGAAAGCCAAAGAAACAATTAATGGTTCTCATTGACTTTAATGGGCTGAGCCAGAGAAAGAGGCCCCAAAAGGTCCAAATTAAAAGATGTAAATTGAGCTAAAAAAACTGGCAAGAGATTTGTTTGTATTCCTGGCCTTGCTAGCTGCCTGCTGGATGAAGACAGTGGACAAGCAGCACAATCTTTTTGCCTAGAGAAGGCAGAGAGACTCAGATTCACAATGGCTGCTGTTATGCAAGGATAGATGTAGAGTGTGATTAAACACATTCAACATCATTCATGTAGAGTAAGGCACAGTGTATAAATCCAATGTCCCCGTTTGTGCAGGTTTTGGCTGGGACAGAGTTAATTTTCTTCATAGTAGCTAGTACTGGGCTATGCTTTGGATTTGTGCTGAAAGCAGTGTTGATAATATAGGGAAGTTTTTGTTACTGCTGAGCAGTGCTTACATAGAGTCAAGGCCTTTTCTGCTTCTCAACCCACCCACCAGTGAGTAGGCTGGGGGTGCACAAGGAGTTAGGAGGTTACACAGCCAGGACAGCTGACCCCAACTGACGAAAGGGATGTTCCAGACCATATGACACCATGCTCAGCATATAAACCTGGGGGAAGAAGGAAGAGAGGGGACATTCGGAGTGATGGTGTTTGTCTTCTCCCGTAGCCGTTACGCGTGATGGAGCCCTGCTTTCCCAGCAGTGGATGAACTCCTGCCTGCCCATGGGAAGTGGTGAATGAATTCCTTGTTTTTCTTTGCTTGTGTGTGCGACTTTTGCCTTACCTATTAAATTGTCTGTATCTCAACCCACAAGTTTTCTGTTTTACTCTTCTGATTCTCTCCCCCATCCCACCAGGGGGGAGTGAGAGAGCGGCTGCGTGGTGCTTAGCTGCTGGCTGGAGGTAAACCACAACAGTCCATTGAATTCTATCTGTTACTTAAACTTTCTGACCAGAACAGGTCAAAACAACAGGTTGTTTTAGTGACTATATTATGATGAAACCTTTCTTCCCTAATAAATGTAATACTGCAATGTACTAAACCAAAATAATAATAAAAAAAGATATTGACTGTCAATAGATTCCACACAGGACTAATTGACTTCCAATTTACAGAAAGCTCTGAGATATACATTTGAGTTTTCAATATGAAATTGCTTAAATTCTTCATAGGGAGTGCCTGGCAGAGGCTTTTAAGACAGGTTTCTTTGCTGATATGTTTTAATTCCTTGTCACTCCACTTACCACACCTAAGGTTGTTGTTACTGGTACATGTCACTGTTATTTAAGGACTCCAGAGAATTCAGCCACAGAGATGGAGATTTTAGCCATTCCCTTGAGTAAAAAAAGCCATTTAACTTTACCGGATGAAAATGCCACCAAAGACAGAGATGCTAAACACATGTGACATTGCCCTTGAAACGACAAGTAATTACCACCACAAGTGCCACTCACACACTAATATGTAAGAGACACTTAACTGATAATGTAATAATAGACCACCAAGAGAATATACAGACAATCTCCATTAGACTAGAAGAAATTTAATAAACAATTACCAGCTAAAAAACCTACATGATTTTACATATTTCCCTGACATTCAGTGTGCTCAAATTTAAACTCTTTAGCAGAAGATTCACCTTTGCTTGCAGATCTGAGCACTCAGAACACTAAGCCTGTTGGCAACTCCCTTTGACTCCAACAAGCTTTGAATAGAGTTTTAAGATGATGAGGAAGTGTTTTTTCCTCTCATGAAAGTCAAAGAGAAACTAATTATAACCCACAGCAGGGAGAGCTTACTTGTACCCCATTTCTCTAAAATGCAAGTGTTGTGACACAGTCACGCTTGCAAAGACTTTTTCTGCAAGTGCCAGTACAGGCAAAGCTACAGGAGACCCTAATGGCTTTACAGACATCGTACTGACTTGCTTTATTAATGAATGCACATTAGTATACACAGATATGGCACTTCAACATACAACTTAGATACAGGATATAACTACATATATCACATTTGCAGGCATTAAAAACTAAACAGCAGTAGAACTGTTCTAGCCCATTCAAGCTGATGGTCTGGTCATTGTCAGTTATTTGTGTACCAGTTCTTCACACAATTCTCAAGAAAAAGCGGAATACACGGAAGGGTGATATCACGCCATGCCCTCAAACACATTTATGCAAGTCTAAATAATTCAATACCCAGAAACACAGCTTCCTCATCTAGTGAAGATTATAATGGTGCACTCACATGGCAGATTTTGACATTTCAGTAAATGTAACTTGCTTTGGTTCCTTTCAGTGAAAGAGAGCATAGAAGGTCATAATATAATATGTAATACTTTCCCCAGCCTGCATTCAACAGTAGCTAGAGTTCTCCCCAGAGGTAACTGATGAGATTTAAGAACAGTAACATCTCAAGTATCCACCCAGAAGACCTAGTTATGCAAGGATGAGCAACGCTTCTTCCCTTCCAAGCAGTAAGTTAAATGGGCTTAAACAGGAAGTAATTGGGTGGAACAGGGAAAAATAATAAGGTATCTACTTAAAGCAATTTGCACAATTAGCAGTAGGCAGAACTACTCTCTCTCCACATGCCCTTCCACTTATAGCTGTGGATGCACTGTACACCAGCAGCAAGTTAATGTTCCAGCCCTTCCTCAGTTATAATTCATTTATAGTTCACCATAAAAGCACAGCGAAGTCCCCATGAGGGATAGGTCATCCCCTCAGCTCTACTGAATTCTCCCAAGCCAAGGCCAGCCTGAAGGGCTGTAAGTTCAGGGCTACCCTGGGAGGCCCCACACTTTTCTGGTGTGGATTGCCACAACCAACACACCAGTCAGCACCACTTTCCATCCTCACCACTATGCTTCCTTATCTCTGCTGCTCTGTGCCACCATATCTTTATGTACTGTCAAATTACCCTTCACAGTTCATCTTTTTCAGGAAGAAATCACTTGAGTCATTATGACAGAAAAGAAAATCCCGTATGAGTCTCTCCTTTCTTCTGATTTCACCTACAACTTCCACATTTTTCTGTAACTGAAAGTTGCAGCTTTGGCTTTGATCATTGTTCAGGCTGAAGTCTCCGATTCAGAGATGTACAGACAGGGATAAATTTAATCTTACTATAATATTGCACTTCTAAACAAATACTTCCCATCTGTCCCATGTCTGACACTTAAACGAGGCCTGGCTAGTCCAGTCAGCTTCTCTTACTCTCCGCAGGTTAACAACAAACATTCTCTCTTACTCCACCTTTGGTTCTCAGGACAAAGGAACAGATCTGCATTTTTTCTTGTTTATCCAGAGGAGTTAACAGTAGGCTATTACTTTTTGAGGTCCTCTTGCATATTGGTATTACTTACTCATTTAAATAGTCAGAAATTTACACTAATGTCTTTCTCTAAAAGCTTTTTTAACAAAACATTCTTGCATTAGAATTTTTTCAGAACAAGAATGATGGTTTGTGTATACCAAAATACTACAAATAGGTGCCATGTTCTGAAACAGAATATCTTTTGGAAGGAGAAACTTTAAGATTTACCTGCTTCATGTACAAAATGAGAGCTTGAGACTTCCATATGATCAATTAGATACCCTTTATGAGCAGCATTGTTGTTCAGACACAGATTTGCAAAGGTATATTTTAACTGAATGTGAGTTAGAATATATTCCCTTTTTCACTCCAATAGTCCCTTTCCAGGATTTCATGCCACGTGCTTAATGTTTCTTAAAAAAGAGCAATTTGCAAGTGGGTTTTTTTTCCTATTTTTAACTTACTCCTAGCTCCCTAAAAAATGCCGTGTCATTATACTTTCAATGGTTAAAGATTTGCTCTAATCGTGTTTCAGGATCAAAAATACAATAGGTATAATTATGATTTTGCAAAGTAAATAACAATATTTAGTTACACTCCAGATGTCTCATGAGAATAATATATAATTATGAAAATTTGATATTTTAATTTAATATCTTCACTGCAACAACAGATTGAGTTTCTAACATTACAAAATTAATGAGCTTTGGTTCAAAAATTAACTTGAACTGTAAATAATTAAGCATCTCCATATCTACACGTCCACAAGAATTAGACAAATAGTAGGAAAACAGACTCTATACTTCATCCCGTCAGCTCCTCAGTGCAATTCACAGATTCTGAATATATCTTTCATAGATATTTCGCACATGTAATAGGAGTGTGGGTATGTAGTATGGACTTTACTTTTGAGCTTCAATCATTCATTTGAGGGGAAAAAAAAAAAAAAAAAAAGCCTGATTTCCATTTTGGCTCTTCTGACATAAAACTTAATCACCTCGTAAAATGGCATAACACTTTAAATGAATGGTTCTCAAGCACTACCAAAAGCTATATCACTTTCAAACTCAGTGCCAAACATGACACAGTTAAACAAGTATCCATTAAACCGGTTGATCTTGCTACCATGTAAGGCCATAGTATTTCCAGTACCTAATAACTATAGAACTTTCCAAGAAAATTGTCTTTAGTGAAAAAATACAAGTTTTGTACTCTTGTGCTCAGCACAAAAATCACCTTTCATCACATATTTTTAAAAGGGAAATGACCAATATTTTCTGAATATAGGGTTTTGCCAAAAGAGAACCAAGAAACTGTTCTGCCACAGTATCTCCTACCTCCTGGCTTCTGTATGACCCTGGTTAGAGCTTTTTAATCATGCTGTTCCTCCACAACACCTCCCAGTCATCATACTGTTCCCATACATGCACCATCCTGAGAAGCTCCAGCCAGTAAATGTGGGCTAAGAGACACCGTGATACCAAGCACCTGAATGACAGTTCCCACGGGGAACCGCAGAGAACTTTTTCTAGAATCAACACTTCCCATTTTTGGAAAAAGTAATTTGAAACCTATTTTCCTGACCAGACTTTGTGCCTGACAGAGTATTCCTAAACAGTGTTAATTATAAGGCAACTGCTGCATAATATAGTAGTTACATCTCTACTACAGGGGAAGAAGATAAAATGAAATTCAGATTCAATTAGCATTAGGGATATTTAGAAGCTCAAGAACTGTGTTTTGCAACTGATTACAATGGTGAAGCAGCAACACTAGATCATTAACACGTTTTTATAAAGAATTATGAAGAACCTTTATACAAGGATACTGTCAAATCCTTCAAGAACAAGACAGATGCCAAAAAAAATTGCTGGGATAATAAATATTTTTTTTCTGCCAACATTGTGAGCTCCTTTATAACAGTTTCAGTTACAGTAACAGCTCATTCTCAGTTTACGCTACCTATGAAAACATCTTGAAGTACTGCAACCATAGTATTTTAAAAGCAAAGGATCTGTCTCACCAAATTCTCTAAGTATCTTAAAAAACCCCCCACAACCAACCAAACAAAAAAAGCAACACACCACCGACATTGCTTCCAGCGCTTTGTATTTACATATTCAGCCTTAAGGACTCTGGATTGTTAACGCTGAAAATAATTTTTTTAAAAGATACTTTGCAGCAGAGGGTCATTGCACAGAAAGTGAAATGAAAAGAAACAGAAACATGGTTATGGCCATATTGCAGAAAATTATTTTGAGAAAGATGAAAACAAAGTAGAGTTTAAGCTTAGTCTTTAATTATTGATTTAAATTTAATTTCCTTCTTTATATAAAATTACTTAAAGGTAAAGCTAATAAAACCAACCAAGGTATTGGACATCGCTGCAATACACATTTAAAAAAAAAAAAAAAAAAAAAGCATATATTTTACTGGCAAAAAAGAATTAATATTGTCTAAACAGAATTATCATAATTAGGATACAGATAGATGTTTCAAAATACTTCTGTATGAATGGTGTTATACCTACCATTTTTGATAATTTAAACAGTTGCAATTTATTTGGGATAACTGTTATAATTATCTGGCTTTACAAAGGCAATTTTTAAAACTAAATAAATCTTCACAGAAAATAGTCATATGTCACCAGCCAGAATAAAGGCATATGCAAAGCATGTAAAGGCATAGGAGCTTCATTAGTTATTAATTTGTGAAGTGATGCATGTCTGTGAGAGAAGTGAAAAGAGAAGAAGCATCTGTGTGAGACAGGAATGAAAAAGAAATGCTGGAGAGAAAGGGCAGAAAACCAAGGACACAACTTGAATAAGCAATGGAGTTCTGACCTTGAAAAAAGCTTAGTTAGATTCTTAAGCCAAAACAGGTTAGATTAAACAGATTTTGCATTTTACTTATCAATAAACAGGAAACCAATAAAATATATACTTGCTTCTTTTCTCAATCAGATATCTCTCCCTCCTAAACAACCAACAAATTACTAAGTTTTGGCTAACCAAGGATGAAGGGAGAAATGAAGGAACACCATACCATCTAAAATAATAATATTTACTGGATATGGAATTGTTTTATCTAGTGGTGAAAAAACATTTCACCAATAGTATGTTTCGTGTTCTGTAAGCTGCCCGGAGAGGTGGTAGATGCCCCATTCCTGGAAACATTCAGGGTCAGGCTGGACGGGGCTCTGAGCAACCTGATCCAGTTGAAGATGTCCCTGCTCACTGCAGGGCAGCTGGACTAGCTGGCCTTTAAAGGTCCTTTCCAACCCAAACTATTCTATGATTCTGTGATTTTCTTCTGAGGCAGCAGAAACAACTACACTATCAGGTCTTGATATTATTTTTTTTTTGCATCATGTCTATTTTTTTTTTACTTTTATTTATTATTTTTATTTTGTTCCTAGGATATATTTTATTTCATAAATCTCATAATAAATTTAACAAAGGAAAGAGTAATGTAAATTAATTTTGTAAGCTATTTTTGTTCCATTTGAGTGCTATTTCGATAAACTAATGCTTTAAGCTATTTGACAAGGATGTAGAACAAAAAATTTGAAGGACTAAATATTCAGACCTACATTTCATCAAACATAACATGTTTAAATTTGATTATTTCAAATCCTTGTATTGCTTCTATTCCTCAATGGAATACCAATACTTTATCAGATATGTTCACTTTGCTTTCTTGCAAACACAAAGGCAAACACAAAAGAAAATGTCCTTTAGGACAGGTGAATTTTCTGCAAATAATTTCAAATTCAGTGGAGCATGTAGCATAAATTTAGCCAAAGGAACGTGCTTTCACTCATATGGCATCACCCCAGAAAGTAAACCCAGGAACACACCATGTACTCCTGAGCTGCTGGATCAAACATTCTGGCTCAAAACTCTTTGAAGCGAGCCCATATTCTCCACATTCCCCAGCTAAACTCCACCAAAAGCTTTTACTGCATATTTCAGATAAATTAATTATTTTAACACTCCTGTATTTTGTTTGGTCTCCTTTTTACAAATTATCCCAAGTTCAGATGTGGAAGACTTGGCTGTTTTTCAGCATTAGTACTTTTACATTAAGGGTGAGAAAAGGTTGGGGAATTTAATAGAGAAAAATCACAAATTCAGGCTGACAAGTGATGTTGATTCTTCACTGTATTGTCAGGAGTATGAGATGCAGAGAAAGCTACTAGCTATTTACATAGCAATTTAGCTAAGCACAACATGCTGCACGACTGTGATCTTGTCTGAATATAATTGGCTCATTAACCAAAACCATTTCAACTTGTTCACACTATCAAAGTCAAGAACAAGCACAAAAATGAGCTTTGATGAATACATATATATTTATTTTTTACAAGGAGGGTTGATTCGACTAACCATTCTTATTGTTAACATTCAGTTGTTTTAAAGCAACATTTTAGGTCTTAAACAAAACAGACACTTTATCAAAATGACTGGCATTTCCTGCCCCTCTTTACCTAGTCTCACAGCAAGTCAGAGGGACTGCATTCTACCTCGCTAACTCAGTCTATGCTTTTGTTTGTCATCTGGCTTTCAAAAGACTGTCTACTGACACACTGGTCTCACCCACTGTGTTTTCTGTGAAAATCAATTTATTACTTGGCATGTTTGTCTGACAATCAGGTAATAAAGTAATATTTGGAGCAAAGTCTGTGGTGGAACAAGCATATCTCTCTTCTAGCTGAGAGCTGCATAATCGATTAGGAGGAATAAATGAAACACAGAGATCCCCTTCTATTCAGCTCTAGCGTTTGAGTTACAATTTGTCACCTGGGCATCAGCAAGGGAAATTGATTCCATATTCAGTAATCTATACTTTTATTTGCTAGGAATGGATGCAGCAATCTGTCTTCCCTTTCTCTGCCCTCCCCTGCCAAATCAGGCACACATACTTACAGGTGTTAAATACAATGACGGCAGTTGGTGTGTTTCCAAAATATGGCAGATTATGTATATGTTATGCCCAAAGCAGTTATCAAGAGACAGAAAATTAGGTTAGGATGCAAACTCCCTAAATGGGATTTCAGGCACATAGAATTGACCAAAGTCAGAGTCTCTGATCCAGTTAGCCTTGTTTATAGAACCACTGAACCTTGGCAGGGGCCTAAATTCACTAGTACATCCATAATGAGCTTTAAATTTACCTAAGCTTCTCAACCTTCTAACTGCAGATGCACCTATTCCCCTTCTAAACTCCAGAGTAATCAGTTTCCTTAGAAAGACACCTAAACATTGCTTACAATAGGCCTGAATGGCCCCAAACACAGTGCTCTTACATGTGTAAGAATGGTGAGTTACAAATTGAGGAAGAAAGATGAAAAGTATCAGAGTGGCAGAAAGGTGAATGGGCAGCAGGTAAGAAAACTGTGATGCAGAGTCTAGAGAAAGTGGATGATGCAGTGCTTGCATGCAGATCAAAGAGTTGGTGGAATGTGTGGGTGTAGGAAAATGATGACAGAGTAGAAACAAGGAAAGAAAATGGGCTACAGCAGGGGTACATGTACCAGATCTGAACCAGATATAAACAAGTCAAGTTGAAAAAGCTGTGGTCAGAGCCTCTGTGTTAACCACTCCTTAGCAAAATTTCACTGCATCTGTAACTATGAAGGTACTTACGAAAACTCCTCATAACAAATAGCACAGGAAATAGTTGTATTTGTTTGTGTATATAAATCTGCAAAAAAAGGACTAGTTTTTTTGGCACCATGCTTCAGAATAGGAGAGGCAGAAGTGATCACTGATACACTCGATACATATGCAAGCATTTTGTTATCACTGAAGAGAAATACACTTCTGTTGCTTATGTTTGGTCTTCCATTTTGTTACTAATTCTATGGCTTCTGTTTGGGTTAAGAGTTTTTGCTTCTGTTTGGCCCAGTACACACTGGCCTTGAGGCTTGGTTATAATTTGGTAGCAAAACAGCGTCTGTTCTGCAAGAAGCACTGCCCTGCCGGATGCACAAGACTGTCTAGATGACTGATTCCCTTGCTCGGCAGTGTAGCCCCTCCGCAAAGTTTCAGTAGAGAACCTCACCAATTTATTCTGCTTGCCAATGAGATCCATGCTGATCCAAAAGTCATGGATCAAACACAGAACATTAGCAGAGAAGACAGCCTGGCTCCAAATACATGCTATGTCAGCTGTAGTAAATATGCTTGGGATACACTGGCAAGATGAGAATGATCTCTGAACTAAACTGGTAGATAAATGAAGAAACAGTCTTTAAAGGTAGGCAGGTCAATGGCTTCAGTTAGCATTTCCGAAGATGAGCTTATGTCAATATTTTATCATAAAAAAGCACAATAGCACAATAAAATGCTCTTTGCTATACTAGTATTTGGGAAGACTGAACTCTGCAGCCAAGTGGAATGTTTTCCACGCCTGGAAGACCATCTAAGTATATCTCTCACTCACCATCTGACTAGTTGTCCCTCTGACTGGCTAGCTACCTGGAGACTGCTGCTGGCAACCTCTCACTTTCAGGTCTGAATGTCTCTGAGATCATTTGCACCACATTGGAAGGTCATTTAAATCACTTTCACAGTTAACATAAAAATACAGATAATAACCCCTCTTTCTGTCCTGGAGGCCCAACATTTCAGTAAAGCACTGCTTAACCTAGGCTACATACCAGACTGAAACCCAGAACTGTAGGATATATGTACATGTTTTTCTACAGAAATTTTAAAAAAAAAAAAAAAAAAAGGTTTTGAGTCCTTTGATACAAATCTACAATACTTGTACATAGACCCTAAGGTCAACACTTCAAAAAAAAGCCTCTGCAGCCTAGAGGTAAATCCCAATCTCAGTTAACTGGCTTTCAGAGATAACTAGCCCCCACTGAATTCAGTGTGGATGTTGATGGGAAAACTCACCCAATTAAGAACTTGAATACAAAGCTACAATTCCAGCTCTAGGCACATATTAATACGTTTTTTAAACCTTAGCCTAAAACACTTTGCATGTAGTTCTACTCTTGTGGGATTGCATATTCTACATGACATTTTCTCCAGTCTTTTGAACCTGTTTTCACTGCCTGTTTCCCCATACAAGACAGACGTTTTGATAAGAAAATGCAGGAGTATTACATCTGTATTTTTAATTCTAGAAATCAGTTAGTAAAACAATGATTTGAAAGTGATATTAAGCACTCTAACTTTTTACAAGTGAATTGTTTTCATTAAGTTGTAGTGAGATATTGCTTATACACTAACTTATCTCCTTCCAGTATTTTGTAGCAGTGGCTTCAGCTTCTTACAGTACAAGCTGTCATGTGGTATTCATACAATGCATTCAAATGTGGAACTCTCACTCCTTTTCTGTATGGAATTGGGATTGGTGTCCCTCCCTACCAGAGATATCTGAAGGGAAAGTCTTCTCTCAGAGATGTTTAAATATAGACAATGTCTGTTAGAGCTCTCCACTTCCCCAACAGATATAGATATAGATATAAAAATTAAAAAAATAATTAAAAAAAAAAAAAATCCAAAGCCTGAAAAGTTTCAGAAAACTATTATACAAGCCTACAGAGACAGCCTGAGCCACGTCTTCACAAAACTTTGTAAAGCTCTGATTTTCTCCTTCTACCACAAAGGAAAGGAAAATCTGACTTATTCTGAGAAGCCAGAAGGACATTAGAGTTATAGAAAACTAAGAAAAAACTAAGAAATCATATTTCAGACAAACAAATATCAGAAAACTTTCAGGACAAAATTCTGCACTGACTTCTGTGGAAAACGTTTGTACTGGCAGTGTTTGAAAATCAATTAATTTTGATTTCTGTTACAGATAAGCTGTCCTGGGACTATGTACCAACTTTCAAAACAGAGTAGTCCAGTATGTTTTAAATCCCCCCTCCAATCACTGCATACATCCTATATATCTATATTAACTGCTGTCCAAAGAAATACCCTCCAAAATCCTCCAAACGAAACAATGCAGCATGTGAAAATGCAAAACAATATGAAAATGCAAAATTTGTCTCCCCACAGACAAATAGAAGCAGCAGAGATGATCTCCTAATATGGTAATCAGTGTACATACGCAACACTCTTCAATGGTTTTCTCAATGTCATTGAATTGAAGCTTTATTTATAAAGCAACTCTTTCATTCATTTGTTGTGAAATAATGAGTTGCCGGAAAGAGATTCTCAAGTCTCCCTCAATTTCTTTATACAAACCCGCTCAATAAGAGATTTTTTAAGTTTTCCTTTCTTTATGAAGCCTCTATGCAGTATTAGAATGTGCTACTCAACCTGTTCTGAGCAGGGTGTCAGATCAAATGACCTTCAGAGATCCCTTTCAACCTAAACTATAATTATACTACCAGGTGATTTATTTCCACCTGGTAGGGCAGCACAATGGAATGAGGCTCCTTCTGCCCTGTTTACACAAAGCTTTGATCAACTACAGTAGGATATGTGGACCCTGTGCTATTTAAATTTAACTGTTGCTATTAATCCTATAGCTAGGACAAAAGGAAATGGGAAAAACAACACAGAATTGGATATTGGACATAGGTTGTCAATTATCCACAAATGTCAAACTGTCTCAGAACCGATAAGCTTCAATGTAATGCTTGCATCTCTGTACAAGAGTCATTTGTCCTCCCTTGATATATGGGCATAGAACATAGATTATGAGAATGCTTTTTACGCATTCATCTATTTATACTTTTCACTTTGGATTTTTTTTTTTTTTAAACACGCACATAGCGGGGCATAGGAGGTAGGGTGCAAATGGATGCACTTGAGACTCTGGGACAATGGTGAGCATTTTTATTTGTGACTACCATTAAAGTAACAGCACTTTTCAGGAACAGATAGATAATCTGAGTTAAGCTATTATTTCCAGATTTTTCTTGTATTTACCACTAGTGAAAACCAGCAGGGATTATATTCAATGTGTTAGATTAGAAAACTATTCTAGTTACAGCTTCAGTAATTACAGGAACTCTACCCCACCTCCATATTACAGAATAGGTGAAAAAATTAATTCTCAAAGGAATTAAGTTTAAAGCCACATATTACTGAATTAAATTCTTTTATTCCTTTCAAGTCAGTATGAAAGCTTAGTAAGCTTATCTGATTTTAATATCTAATCAGTAGATAGAGAGAAGGTGAATCAGGCTTTCAGATGTTAGCAGTAGGGAAGAGAGACAAGAAAGGAATACTTTCTTTAATCTACGCATACATATGCTATTAATATCAAGGGCACTAAGAGTTAAAAGGTAGTCCATAAATGCAGGACAAAAATAGATATTTTGAAAATTCAGATATATTTGGATGGCCATTTAGAATGATATTCAATACCCAGGACAAATGCGCACCAGTTATAAAACTTGTACAGGACAGTCTTCTGATTTTGAGGGTTAGGAACATTCATCAGAAGTGCCAGCAAGTGATACAGGTCTATGAGATGAAATCGTATGCAGAGCTTCCTGCATTTCTAGAAAACTACTGTCTGTTTTTACTTCCCCTGCACGTCTTTCATCATCCCTGTTCATGGATGCTAGTCTGTCTGGATGTGGGTGGTGCTGATACTGTGGGAATCAAATTACATCTCCTCTGCTGAAAAAAAGAAAATGATGTGAGGGCACCAAAAGAGCAGAAATCTCCAGTGTCTGATTATAACTGGGTGTATACCTATCTATATTGATACTCATCACTGTAACAGGTAAAACAACTCTCCTGGCAAGAAATATCTACAGATTGTATCATAACTCGAAGCTTCAAAAGTATTTAGATGATGGAACTTCAGATACTTACAAAATCTAGAGCCTGTAGACAAGTATAAAAACCATGGTCTTTGACAGCAATGCACCCCACCTGCATGTTCCCATCTGTATTGGTATTCCGATATTAAAAAATAGGGACTTTATAAGAAAGGCCGTAATAAAAGCTTCCATGTGCAAATTGCTACAGAACGTACCATTTGAGCAACTACCCATGCAAACTTTCTTTATGATAAACAGTCCAATCTGCCTGCACAACTTTACAGAGACTGACAGTCCTTGCACTCACTGCTCAGGATAAAAAAAAGTTGTCAGTCTTCCACATTTGCATGCACAATTTTTCTTCATTTCTTTCTTTGCCTCCTAGCGTTAATTCATTCAGATACTTCCACTCATGAACAGAAAGAATCTGAATAGGGATAATTTATCTTGACAAATGCATATCTGCTAAAATCTGGATAAAGACAATCAATCAGTTTAAGAGAAAATTCAAACTACCGTTCTATGACTCTATTCTTCAAAATACTTTCCTAGATCATCCTAAAAAGAAATCCTGAATGCTGAAAATTCACATTAACACTTGTCTGCAAGCATTCTATATGATGAATTTCATGTATTTAACAATAATGAATGTTGACAAACTTTAACTACAAGCTTCTACTGTTTTTAAACTCAATGGAAGTTTTCTAGACAAAGACAACATCCAGGCTAAGAAACTCTCATTGATACCAATGAGTTGAGTTCAAATTTTAAGCCTTTTCAGAGGTGTCTGTTTACATTTCAGAGTAAGTCCCAAACTAATGTCCTATAAATTCAGATTGATTACTATCCAGCTGTTAAAGCTGTTCTAAAAGTGAAGGTTTTATGATGCCGCAAAACTTATGACATCTTCTGGTTTTTACTGTCTCTGCTGACTATTTAGTTCTTCTTTCTACATTTTATGGAAACTATTACTCTGTTTCAGTGTAGGTGAAAAGTAAAACAGACATGGAAACAGGCTCAAACATTTCCCCATACTACTTGATAACAGTGACTTTAAAAAATGATGGGATTTTTTAGGGTATGTCCTGGTTTCAGCTGAGACAGAGTTAATTTTCTTTCTAGTAGCTGGTATAGTGCTGTGTTTCGGATTTAGTGTGAGATTATTATTATTGTTATTGTTGTTTGTTGTTGTTATTGTTACTGCTGGTATTAGTATTATTGTCTTCCTTTTATCCGATTGAACTGTCTTTATCTCAACCCACAAGTGTTTTTCCATTCTCGTCTCCATTGAGGGGGAAGGTGAGTGAGTGGCTGTGTAGTGCTTAGTTACAGGCTGGGGTTAAACCACAACAGGATATAAGAATAAAACACATATGTATACATAACCTGTAACATATATTACTCATACATAGTGTGTGTGTGTGTATATATATATATGCAGCTATATACTATATGCATCTTCTAAGGAAACAAAAAATTAATTTAAAACCACTGCAGCCAAAAACATTTAATGGAATTACTTTGAAATATGCAAAATCAAGGTGGCAGTGGGCAAGAACAATCCCTCACTATTTTCCCTTTTCATACTCCAAAGATGCCAGAGATTTCATTTCCTTCTTTCTTCAGGTTCTTCTAAACTGACAAGCAAAAGCATTCTACCCCTTTGCAGAAGAAAATCAATCTTTTTGATTTAACACAATGGTGTTTAATTGGAGCAAGAGATCTGTGATTGTTTTCCCATGTACATCACATACCCTGTAACATTCAGTAAGTCCCCAAAAAAGCATTTTCTGAAGTGAGTGGCAGCAGTGAGTTCCTTAAATTGTGAACATCAACTGTGACGAGCACCACACCCATTTTCAGTAGTACTTCTAATCTCTAGCAGTATCAAAAGGCCCAAAGGCAGCAGAGTGAAGTGTCACACTTTAAATTAGTTTCTTGAGTTCTATATATGTAAACATGACAATACTCAGTTCTTGCGGAACCTCTTATTTCACTCAGGCAAACTAAGATGAAAGCATTGCATACTTTTTAAGAGATGGTACACAGAAATACAATGTTCCTTATTGTTTGACAATAACATATGAAGTAGAGGTGCTTGAAAGGTTGCCAGCATCACATGCTCATTAGACCTGTTGTTTATGTTAATATAAGGCCATAGTGAAACTTTACCATTAACCTGTGCTCCTTGGATTCTAACCCTGCTGCTGAATCAGTTGTAGATCTAATGCCACAAGAAACAGTGATTTCATGCTAGCTCTTTACATGAACAAACAAGCAGTAAATGCTCAAGGCCAAATTAAATATTTATTAATGAATTATAACAAAGTAATTAGTGTCAAATTAGAATATACTGGAGATTTGATTAATAGTTAATTGTCTTTACTCACCTGGGAGTCTGTTGTTTCTATATTCTCTGCCAAGATAAAAATACAAGAGAAAAAAAATGCACATTGCATTGGAATGATACATAAGTTTTGAAGGTTTCCATCATTTAAAGGAGCCAGCAGATCTAAGAATATATACTTATATATACAAAAAACCCATTCATTTTACTAGCAATCCTGAAAGTTGCATCCTGATTTAAAGACAGTCCTTCTGAACAATAATGTACTTTACTTTCTCTTTAGTAAATGTGATAGCAGTATCACACCTAGGATTCATCTCACCTATCTTCTAGATTACTAAAGTTAAATATCTGCACTAGTTTAATGGGAATACAAGTTTAAATAACTAGCATAGGTTTCTGAACTGACATGAGGTTAAATAAAAACCTAAACCCCAAAAGCCTAGAATTCATGTCAACAACTTATGGGGAAAGGTAGTACGAATTTAGAAGGTAGGGGTACGATAATATGAATTTAAAAATGACAAATCATCACATAAACTCAGTAAATGTGAGCCATACATTGTATAACTCAGCAAGGATAACAAAGAAAATATGAATCTGGCTTTAACATACATCTGTAATCAAAAGGTCTAATTCTCTGGGAATGCCCTAGACTTGAATTGAGTTCTTAATTATAGAGCATTTGATACTTAATCTGATAAGATCAGATTTTAACTCCTGCTCCCTTCCCTTTGAATTCATCTAATGAAAATCAACAGAAAGAAAATAGTTAACCATGCTAATGAGCTATAGATAACTGGTGAGAAGAAAATAAGCAAAGCAGGCTAATCCCTGCCACTCATTCTATTTTTTTCAGGCAAAATGATGGATCATTTCTGCCCTCATGTGGTACCAAAAGGCATTACAGATTCAAAACATCTGCATAGTCAATGGATGAGACTGACCTGCTCTCAAGCAAGAATAATTAAAAAAAAATACAACATGCAAGTAGTACCTATGTTCCTACATCATGTTCTATTACAAAAAAACCAATCCAATAGAAGAGTGGACTGAATAAGAAGAGGTGGATGATTTGGAAATTACTGATTTCAGAAACTTCACAAAAGAGTAAAAATTTAAATGGAGGTTGCTATGGGTAACCTATTTTTAGTTCTTTCCTTTGGTCTCTCAGTCTCAGAGGAAATTCCATGAAAATATATACAAAAAGATAAAGATACATGATATATTTTTGTAGTACCTATTTTGAGACCAGTTTTCTCACATCTTAGTACTTTGCCTGTTTGGAGACTTTTTAATAAGCTTTTGGCAATTCTCATTAAAGATAAGACCTGTGTCTCTTGAGATTTCTATGTCTTCTTTTGTACTACAGCACCTTTTAATATTGCTGGATTTACCAAAATATATGCAAAAGATAATTTGTCAAAACTGACTTTGTATGTCAATAAACATTTTAAGTTTGTAGATAGATGAAGGAATTTTTTCCTGGGTATTCATTGCTGGAAAACCATTTGGGTGGTCATCTTTTAGACCATTACTGAACAGGATAGGAACAAGAGCACAAGAATGAACATTTTTTTACTTCAGTCAGCTAATGTAAGTGTAACTTTTCATTCACATCTGTAACTATTCATTTCATACACTTACTTCCCTGAAAATTCTGTGAAGTAAGGGTTCAGATAAAATACTAATTTTGTCTATAACTTTTATTTCCACATGAATAAGATACCTGCTTTATTATCTATGCAAATCCACAATAAATTCACTACCAGCAAGATCTTAAAGAAAACAAAAATATTGAGCTCTGTATTTCACCTTCCTAGTATGTAGAAAAGTAGACTTCATGAAATATCAGCAATAGGTTTAAAAACTCTGAGATATATACTTCATCTGCCTTTAGTATGTCAACGTATTGTGTAAAAGACTGAGGTTTTGGTGGACATTTACAAATAAATGTAATAGATGCACACATTCTGCATGTCAGAAAAAGAAGCAAAAATATCCTCTCCAGAACCAAACTCTATTGCATGAAAGCTCTCAGACACGGGATTTCAGTCTTGTGTAACAAAATCTTTTCACCTAATGGAGACTTCCTTTGCTAAAGACGTCTACCCAATTTACCTAGTCATTGTAGGTTTCCTATATGGACAGTAGAGAAAGGGAACTTCAAGGGATGGTTCATTAATGCCATAAGGTATTTATTGACAACAGTAGCTGCTGTTTTCAAGCATTTTCATTTTACCAACTTTGTGTTTGAACATGTTGAAAAAGGGTTTTTCTCTCCATCTAAATGGAGACAGTCCAGAGATTGCTGAGGGTTAAGATGCTAAAATCCAGTGTTTGGTCTATAGAAAACACAGAGTGATTTAGCTCCAAATTAGGCATGATGGGCATCTAAACCTCAGGAACATGAATCTACCAACCCTATCCATGTCACGAAAGGAAGGACTACCATCTATTCATTCACTTAATTACTAAGTTTGACAAAGAATTTTACTTAGAGTGAATTTCTAACAAAACAAAAGCTAAAGGAATGTTTGGGGGTGTGTCCCTTATTTTTTTGTTTTTGTTTGGTTTGTTTTGCTTTGCTTTTGAGCTGATTGAAATGCCTCAAAATGTGGCAGCATACAGGAACGAGCTCTCAGAAGCAGATTTTTACAGATGTGAGGTATTAAATATTCAGAACGTAAATCTTTGGAGAAACTTCAATTTGCAATCAGGTCTCATTCAAGTGTACAGGTACTGGGAGATGTTTGGCATCACTGAGAACTAGGACATTTATTCAAGTCCATAATTCCAAACATACTTGCAGTCTTCTGACAAATACAAATGTTCACAATATTTGAGTTTGGTACCTTCATGGACAATAGAATTGGGACGGAGGAAGACAAGATAAATGTCATTCACAGCATTTTGTGTAGCAGAAATTCTGCTCTATCAATGACCAGCTTAAAAAAAAAAAAAAAAAAGAGCTTTAAACGAGGTGAGGTTTGAATGTGAATTTATACTCTATGTTTTATAATCGTATTCTATTTCTGGGAAAAACGACAAAGCAACCAATTTCTCTCTCAGCTTCTCTCTATTCCAAACTAAATTTCCAAATAAGCATCAGAAGCAAAGAGGGCAGTTTCATAAACGCTTGAACTTTTAGGAAATTATCCCGCTATTGCCATCTTGTGGATGACCTGCAGCATGATACTGCTTATTTTGCTTCTCTTTCCTCCTGCCTTGTGGAGAAATGTTTTCTTGTAATCCAGATTGCCATGGCAATCCATTACCTGAAAGTTATAAAAGAAAGTTCTTTGAAGTTGAAAGAGTTGAATTTATTAATTTAAATGAACCAATTGAAGAAAAATAAACTTGTTTCAATAAATGATGAGTTACTTCTCCAAGTAAGATACTGAACACTACCAGTATGCGAACTGAATTGTAAAAAATAGCAACTATGCCATAAAAGTGGCTTTAACTACATTTGTATAGTTGCCTTTTTATTAGAGGATTGAATTTTTCTGAAGAAGAATGATCTATTGTTTAAGGCATAGGGCGTATGTAAATTATGGAGCTATTAAATGTCACAAAGCCTTGAAGATAATAGTTTTAAATATAAATGTATAGCAGATTGTGTAAAACTCAGATGCTATGGTATCTGATGGTAGAAGCCATATAATATAGAAAAAAGCTTTCCAGCACTATTATGTGTTTATTATTTTTGTTCTCACATATAATATTCTTATCAAAATGAAATGTAGCTAGATTTTTTTTTTCTTTCCCCCCTCTCCTCCCCTCTCAAAATAAAAGTCCCAAAGGTAAGGGAATATGTAACATAACTATGGAATTCCCAAGTTTAAAAAGATTTATATGCCTAAGATGTCAAAGACTGCTTTCAGGTTGCATTAAAAAAAAAAAAAAAAAAA
>VXBL01010520.1:2298740-2421385 GCA_013400195.1 Aramus guarauna | reverse complement strand
AAAAAAAAAAAAAAAGGGAATTTAAATAATGGCAGATCAGTCTTCAAAACACAGCATTTCCCTCTCCCACGGTGACAAGAACTGCAATAGAAATATCACAGATACCATTGCACAGTCTTTTACAAGCAGATACCAGTGCATTCTGACTGCTTTATTCCAACCGCTTTGCAAGTTGTTTCCAACCCACAGTGGAAGCTGTGATTACTTTGGCACTGTGTTCGGTTAGTTAAGTATGCTTAAACATGCTGTTACGCTGTTGTAGCTACACTTTTTTCAGATAAGAATGATTCTATCTACCAGTAAAAAGCTCACATCAACAGCCCAATGGCCCCTCTCATATATAGATATGGCATCTACATAGAGTGTATTAAAAATATTTTTTTTCTTTGTGGAAAGAATTATGTTACTAGCATCATCTAAAACCTGCAAGCCTTGAGCATTGATGATGAATCAAACCTTGTTGGCCAATCTCGGTTATGTTTGACACAGACTCACTTAGAATATTACCTTACTGCCATTCTCCTTGGATATTTTTTTATATTGTGCATCACCATAATAAATGTATGTTTCTTGAACTCTTTTCTCCTCCTTAAAATGTATTTTCAGTATCATTTAGCAATGTAAGACATATTTAAAGATTTCTGAAGAGAGTTTCTAGCTGGATTCAGTATAGTTTGCCTGCTTATTAGAAAGCAAGTCCCAGATTTTATAACTGGAAAAAAAATTGTATCCCATTGAAAAAAAATTTACTTCAGTCAGTTTTCCCTAGATTTTGGGTTTCTTATAAACGATATTGAAGAGAGGGAGATATAAAGAAGGAGGGCAAGTCATGTGGTAACTGACTGGATCACTTCCATAATAATTGTTACATACCAGTCTCCAGTAATTATTCACGCTGTATAGAACAGTTCACGTTTCTGTCCTAGTCTAGTTTTACACATTGCACTCATGGACTTGAAAGATTCCTGATAGAGAGGGTACCTGAAAATGTGTAACACATATGAAGTTGGGCACTAAGTTAAAAAATAAGAATAAAAATTTACAGAGAAAACGTGAATTTACCTGCCTTCTATTAGTAAAGAAATCATGGTCACAAACTTCTGATCTCCTAAACCTCACATAATAAAGATCCTGAAGCTCGAGGTTTAGGAATACACTTGTAAACCACACTGTAAACTGACAGATTCAATGGTCAATTAATGTGGCCATCTATAGGGTCATCACATTTTGTCACCTGGCACTATATAACATTATCCTTTGGGGTTTGGAGCTCTTGCTAGTCCATTGACATTGTAATTAATATTCACAAAGCTTCACTTGCCCTTCAGACCTGCTGCTACATTTCACTGACTCAGGGTGTAAGCAACATGCCTAGACACATTTTAGTGAATGTAAAATAGCTCTGTGATAGAAGATTATTTTTTAACTAATACTGTTGGTTAAACCAAATATTTCAATTTTGTCTGAAAATATTAATTTAATTGGACTTTGCATAAAGATATTTAGAGACTTCTGAGATAACACAGGCAAGATGTCTGATGCTTTAAACTGATATGAAAGTTCAAGTTCACAATATTTTGCATGATATATTTTATTTCATGTCAAAAATTATTTTATCTTCTGAAAAGAAATGATTAAGCAGGGAGCTGGTAGCAACTTTTAAAGTTGTTTTACACTTCCCTCTAGAAAAAGTTATCACAATTCATTAGGATTATGACTTACTAGGTGAAAGCAACAAAGATCTCTCTTCACAATAGATCTTTGAAATATGACAAGCAACAGCATTTTGTTTTAGAAAGGTGCCTTTCTGTTGTCTTTTGTAATTACACTCTGGTTAAACTGAGTTCTATGTTACTTGTCTCTTTTTCTCTTTGGGGTAATGGCTTTTCTGTTTGGTGCCACATAGAATAATAGAAACATTTAGGTCGGAAAAGACCTTTAAGATCGTCAAGTCCAACCGTTAACCTATCACTGCAAGTCCACCACTAATCCTAATCCACCACCATGTCCCTAAGCACCACATCCACACATCTTTTAAATACCTCCAGGGATGGTGACTCCACCACTTCCCTGGGCAGCCTGTTCCAGTGCTTGGCAACCCTTTCAGTGAAGAAATTTTTCCAAATATCCAATTTCAACCTCCCCTGGCGCAACTGGAGGCCATTTCCTCTTCTCCTATCCTTGTTAGTTGGGAGAAGAGACCAACACCCACGTCACTATAACCTCCTTTCAGGTAGTTGTAGAGAGTGATAAAGTCTCCCCTCAGATTCCTTTTTTCCAAGCTAAACAACCTCAGTTGCCTCGGCCTCTCCTGTGTAGCAAAATGGGCAGAGGCGATTGACAGAGGACAAACGTGGTGTACTTACTAGAACTGATTAATACAGCTGTGGGTCAACAGAAAATATTCTGAGGAAAATGTATGTAGAATTGTCCTAGTTTCAGCTGAGAGTGTTAAGTTTCTTTCTAGTAGCTGGTATGGTGCTGTGTTCTGGATTTAGGATGAGAATAATGTTGATTATACATTGATGTTTTTAGTTGTCACTAGGTAGTTGTAGTGTTTGTAGTAAGTCAAGGACTTTTCAGCTTCTCACACCCTGCCAGGTGGACAAGAAGCTGGTAGATCATAGCCAGGACAGCTGATGCAGACTGATTAAAGGGATATTCCATACCATATGATGTCATGCTCTGTATATAACTGAGGAAGTTATCCAGGACATGGAATTGCTGCTTGGAAACAGACTGGGTATTGGTTTCTGGGTTTTTTTCTGCATGTGGTGAGCAATTGCATTTGTGCATCACTTGTTTTATTATTGTTATTATGGTTATTATTGTTATTAATATTGTGATTATTGTTATTCTCTTCCTTTGTTAACCTATTAAACTGTCTTTATCTCAATCCAGCAGTTTTTTCCATTTTCCTTCTCATCCTCTTGTGGGAGGAGGGGTGAGCAAGTGGCTGTGTGGTACTTAGTTATCAGCTGGGGTTAAAACACAACGAGAATTTATATTGCCGTGCCAAATACTCCATAATTAAGAAGTAACAAATATAAATGCATATTTATATTCTTTGATGTATTTCCTTGCCTATATGCCTTATTGCCTAGACATTAATTTCTTGATTGAATCCTATTCTCCACCTGCTACCCACCCAGTATCTCTACCACACTATTTTTATATTTCTTTAGAGGTTTAGATTCCATCAAATGATAGCAACATGCATTTAACATGACCACTGACGATTTCAGCTGCAGGACTCTTTTGGCATCAAGGAACTACAAAACTGACTTTTAGAACTCTGAACAAGATGCCTAAAGTAATTTTAAATAACTCCCACTTACATTGTTTAAAAGGTCTGAGGAGCTGTTTATTTTCTGAGGGGATTTTTAAGTTCTGATGTTTCAAGAATTCAGAATACAAACAGTTTCATGGAAACACTGGATTTCATTAGAGATTATTAGGACAATTAAAAGGTTTTAGAATACAGAAGTAATTGATCTGTTCTATTCAAATGAAGAACACTTGTGTACTGTTTAATAAAAAACATCTCTCATAAAGATTATGTCCTACATACTGTGGGAATTCTGTCACCATAGACAACCTAGATTAATTGTAATAAACAGAAATTGTCACTAAAGCTCTCAGCTTATGCCATCTAATATTGTGTGAATAAATTTCATTTTCTAATATTATGAAACATCCAAGAGTATAATAAATCATCTACCTAAGTCCTTTGAGAATTTTTGCATAATTTACCAAAACAAATTGATTTTAGCAGAAAAGCTACTAATTTACATGGGGAGGAATGGTTTTCTTAGTGTGATGAATTTAATTTCAATTTCCCTGTTTGCATGAATTCACTCCAGCAATTCATCACTGCTAGAATTAAACTACAACCATGTTTTAGTTCAGCAGGCACATAACTTACACCTGAATGACAATAAACTGCCTTTAAAAGGTAAGAAGTGAAATCTGCAGAAGATATCTAGTGAAAATCATTGGAAGAGCCACACTATCTTTCAAAAATATGAACAAGATGCTGCATAACAATATTAAACATTTAGAGAAATTTATCCATAGATTGGCTGTCACCTTTATATTTCTGAAGTCTAATCTTTCTAATAATTCATAAGTTTTTGTTCTGAAATAGGACACTTTCTCATGAAAGAACAGAGGTGTAAAAGAGAATTTGTAAAAGATGTAGGTTTAAATTAGAACAGAATGAACTCTCCAGATTTTTAAAATGAGTCATGCATCCAAATGCTTAGAACATACATGATATGGGAATAAATTATCTTTTGCACTCAGTTCAAGCTAGTTCAACTTGGACTGAGAAGTTAAATAATATTACTGGCAACTCAAATGTAAAGGGAATTAATTTGTAGGTTTATGTCCATAGTCCAAAATAAGATAATCCAGTGGCTACTGGGAATCCAAAGTGAGTGAATTTAAATATCTGGAAATCAGTGCAAGAATCTATTTTCCCTAACCGTTCTCTTTAGTGACTACTGCTATTGAGTAGGTGGTGCATCCCCTGAGGTTAATTTAGAGTTAGGCTTCAGTCAGCATTGTCCAAAGAGGCTACCCTTCCATGAGAACATGAGAAAAACTATTCAGAATTGTTTTTTGGTTGGTTCATTTCATCTTTCAAGCACGTATTAGATCTGTGTTCACTGCCTCAAACCACAGCCGACACATTATAATAATTTTTAAATGTGATTTTCTAAGATACTGAGGTTTATATGATGTGTGAAGTGAGCTTTCTCCAAACACAGCAGTTCTTGAAGCTCTATACAATTTAAGAAAAATCTGACAAAAGAAACAGATGAGTCAAAGACTTTTGGTACTAAAACTTTTGTGAAAATTGGAAAGAGAAAAAGAGTACCATCAATGCTTTTACTGATGACAAAAGTAAATACACTATATGACTATATTAGTTAAACACTAAAATGTTCAGTCAAGAAAGCCTTAAAAGACTCACATGCCTTCTTAGATGTCAAAATCAAATGAAAACTTTCAGAATATGTAGGAATCCAGGGTAGAAAGCACAGTAGCTAAAAATGGACGTAAAATGGACCCATTCTGTCCTACCTTTTGGTCAGTTGATAGTAGCAGATCCATTGTTTTCTAACAAACACACCTGTAGGAATCTAAACAGTAAAGGAAGCTCCCTTGTTTGCCTGCTGAACTCAAGACAGTTGGTTATATTTTAAGCCATATTAGTTCTTGGGACTTATGCCCATGGATATTCCAGGAATATCATTCTGCAAAAGAGGAAGATAGATACAGAAATTTGCAGGAATGGAAGCAGGGTCAAACATACAGACTGGCTACTTTCCAGATTTTCATCTCCTTTCATCCTAGGTTGTCCATTAAGATAAAAAGCAGAATACTTCATTGGCATGAACAAGAACTGATTTATCAGAAGACCACTCACCTCACTGTTTATAAATTTATACCCATGTTAAATTACAATAATATAAAAATTGTTAGCTAGATAATGACAAGATTTATAATGCAAATGTTTCTCCACCATATATGATGTATTTGAAAGGAGAGTTGTCACTCACTCTGTTTAGCACACAAAATGTGGAAATGAATTTCAATGAAAGTAACTTCCTTCTCAGAGGGAAAAGGACATTGAAGATATTTATAGATTATTTGATTAGTTCCTTTCAGCAGCATCAAATTAGGATGATGCTGTAGCACTCTGTATTTACTTAATACTGGACCTGTAAAGAATCCATCATTTGCATATTTTTCTCAAAAGCACCAGATGCACATTCTTAAATAAAGTTATAAATGGCACTGACAAGACTTCATTTTTAATGGAAAAAGCAACATATTATATGGTAGAAACCATGGCTATATTTTACTTTAGACTTTTATATGCTTTATATGCTCAAAATTCTATAAATGTTCTTGATTAGAATAAGAAGAAGGGAAGTTAAAGCCTCACTTGAAAAGGCACTCTTTGCTTGTGGAGTCTATGTACATTCAACAACATTTGATTTACATAAGTTGTGTATAATTATTCTAAATAAAAGTATTCTAAGTAAAAGTATATACTAAAGGCACCAGAGTAATTTTCATCTCCAACCACCCACTCTATCTCACCATTGCAAGTTTCATATTTGTGCACTGCACGCATTGTTTGAAGTCTAATACTTCATAGGAAATTTTCCTTTTTATAGGTTGTAATAGTACCAACAGCAAACTTGAATAGTTCCTTTGACTTTTTTGAACCAGTTCAGGATGTTTTCTGGCCACTTAACTAGATGCTGAACTTTTCTGGAGTCAGATTTATGTTCTTTGCTTACAGCATGTAGTACAATAGAGTCCTGGAACACCTAGATGTTTCTATAATACACTGAAAATAATTCTTAATTAGAGACAAGTTTTTAAGTCTCCTGAGAATACACACTATACTTTCCAAATAAATCCTTGCAGTCTCAGCAGCAACATACACAAAATATTACTTGAAATCTGTTTATTTTATAGGAAAATGCTTAAGACTGAAGTAAAATTTTCTAAATCATGAACTGTTAACTTTAACAGTCATACTCTTTGCTACATCTTGAATGCGTGCTAAATGGATGCATTATTGCTACAGCTTTCATCACCATCTCCTGCAGTAATCCCTCTGTTTAATGATCCTGATTTAAAAATCGTTACAGTTAACAACTACTGATATTTTACTTTCAGCATTTTGGCATTCAGAACTACTTAAATGAAACAGTTCAATCTTCTAAGTGACAATAATAGTTCTCATTATACCAACCTGCAGGACTTCCATTCTGCTACATTTTGATATATTA
This sequence comes from Aramus guarauna, assembly GCA_013400195.1. Taxonomy (NCBI): domain Eukaryota; kingdom Metazoa; phylum Chordata; class Aves; order Gruiformes; family Aramidae; genus Aramus; species Aramus guarauna. The sequence goes on along the minus strand of VXBL01010520.1, from coordinate 2,414,570 downwards.
TAGCCTACTTTGCTATAATCATTAGCATAGTATTAAAAATACACTTAATCTTTGTCAGAAAGCTCATCAAATATTGAATTTTTTGTTTGGAAATGTAACTGTTTCTTCCCGGGAATCACTCTTCCTCTTTACATGTTGGACATGGGCTACAATCTAGCTTATGGTCTAAAGGTCTGACTTGATCATTCAGTTATTGCAAGTATGTACAACAGCATATTAAAACTGCCATATGCGAGACTGACTCATGAATGCTAGAGTTCCCACTGTCTGTTTGGAAGCTCTAGGCAGCCTTTCAAACCAGTTCTTTAAAGAATGCTGATAGCACTGTAACATTTAAAACTCTCAACTTCAGTGATTTCCAAGTTTCTGTTTACTCCATATTGATACAAAAAGTTATGCCCCTAACATTACTAATAGATTAAAAACTGTCAAGGCAGGGGGAGGGAGGAGTAGGCATTTCTGCTTATATTTTCATTACAGTAACAGTATGACTTTCTGGAAGAGAACTTTGAAAATATTAATATGGGAAAATACTCAGAATGTTCATTCCTATGTACTTATATAAGATGGTTTAATATTGCTAAGGAGGCAGAATATTTCTGGTAGACACCTCTTTTGCATATCTGCACTAGGTGAGAAAAATCAGAATCATGCACATTAATATAGCAATCATCCTCAGAGTTGTGAGGAGAAGAGACTTATTTTCACCCTTTCAGGTAAATATTGCAACAGTTTTCTATGGATATAACAAAAGTCTGGAAGCTGCTCTTCAATTGCTCTCTTACGCCTTAAGACCTTAAGGTCAGATCGTAATCTTGGTTTCAACAATCTACTTTACCTTTTGCATAGATGTCAATACCAGTGACTCTATGCTCATTTCAAGCAGCTGAAGCTTTAGAGTACTTTCTGACTGATGGTTCAAATGATCTAGAAGTCAACTTATATCCTCCTGTGATCATGAACCTTGTTGTCATATGCAATCACTATTTCAATCCTAATATCAGTGACTAGAACGGTGTTTTAAAAGCCTGTAGCACTGCACAAAAGCCCCTTATAAGAAAATCCTAAAAGCAGTTTTTGACACAAGCAGACCGGTATCAGATACACATGTAAAAGCTACTCCACTAATTGCACCATGGTCTTTCTCCACTGGTGGCATATACAGTGGCTGATGCCCTTACAACACCCATTGTAAGAGAATGAAAAGATTGATTAGCATCTGATGTAGCAAAATATGGGAAATCACAAGCTTTGTCTCAGCTGTCAGCAGCTGTTTACAGAAGCTAGCATTGCACATATGAGATTTCATAGAGTGCTTCAGCACACTTCATGAGGATAGATGGCTTGTAAATATTGGTCAGTTTGTGCAAACCCTGTCATTCCTTTCTGGAGCAATTCATACCACAGTGAAGCACTGAAGGGTCAGTCAAATACAGGACCTGTGATTGAGCAAAGAAAGATAGGAAACATCTTTCCTTTTCAGCATGTATGTGAGGCATAGTGCCAACTTGACCAAAAATTAACACAGAACTGAGCATAATAGAAAACACATTTGCACTTAGAGATCTCGTAAGTGTAGCAGCAAGTTTAGTATTTGTACTTTAGTACAGAGTAGGAAGCATAAAAGAAACTGTTAGAGCTTTGCCATTTCAAACTTCTGTCTTGAGAATCAGATATGATCCAGAGAGCAAGAGCAGGAAACAGGATTTGGGCTGCCTTGGCTTAAAAGATCAGTGAGGTAATAGGAGGAAAATCAAGGTTAAATCTTTAACTGGAAAAAATAAAATCTGGTAAATATAATCCTTTAACGAAGTCAGCAGAGCTGTGAAAGGGAACTGGCTATGTTACAGTAATTATGAGAACACAGATTCTTGGCAATTGAATTTCAGACTGTGTATTCTTTTCTATTTATTTGTGAATTTCTGAAGCTTAGTTCACTGAGCACTAAAAACATAACATTCAAATGAGCAATGCCACAGAAAGGGGTGATATCAAACAGCCTTCAGTAATACAAGGGAAATACGCAACAAAATGCTGTCTATTAAATAATCCTATCACAGAAATGAGATAACTATCTTGACAAGGAAGCTCACAGTTTTAAAAGCTCATCAAACTCAAAAGTCAAATGAAACTTCTATTAATATTATTAGAGAAAAAAAAAATAAAATAGCAAGGAGTTGGGGAAAATGGTGTTCTTGAAACCTGTCAAAGGATCTACTCTTTTCTGCTTTTATGATTTTGTAGTGATAAGAGGCGGAGAGAAAGAAAAGTCAATAAAATTTGCTACACAGCCCCTAGGAAAGGGGGAGATCACATTCTGTTTTCTATGTAATTGCATCTTCTATTTGTCCATCCAGCAGTTCAGCTGAATTTGAGAAAAGGGCCACTGTCTCACAGAAAATAAATTACCAAGAATGTTACAAAAACTGGGAGTTACACAGTTCTGAACAGATACAGCTCCATTTATTCTATTCTGCCTCTTGCTGGATAATAGTTATAGAACACAAATGAACTGAGAGTACTAAGAAACACGGGTTGTGTGTGATACAGAGGAAAAGAAAGAGTATCATACAGAGGAGGAAAATTAAAAGGAGGATGGAAGATGCAGGAAGAAAGAATGAGCAGCTTTGACTTTTTCTTTTAATTTGAAACTATTCAAAGCATATCTTGGTAAGGCAATTCTCCATGCACAAGAGCAGGACAAGTAATAACAAAACAGAGGTTCAGAATGTTTTTAACATAAAAAGTTTCTTTTTATAGTGAAATCTGCAGTGACCATGAAGAACTGAAAAGACTTTGGAAATTCCATGTTCTTCTGAGTTTAGGCCACTCTACTTTCAAACCTGTTGGATAGACACCATGCTAGGAAGGTAAGGAGACAACAGTGGGCCTCCAACAGAATTTAGATGCCTAGCTCTATTTTCAGTTTAAAGCATGGACTTTATGGCTCCAAGATCCAGATGTCATACACAGAAGGTCTCATGCACAGAGCCCAGTCACCTCACAGCTGATGTAGGTGTAGAAAGGACTCTGGGTATGCATCACAGATTTTCTACACATGCAATCTGTAGTCTTCTGCATTGTGGTAAACGTGATATCCCAGATTCTTATGGTGTCTCCTGATTCTCACATATATATACTTAAAAGGATCTCAGCAAAGGACCATCAACTTTTGTGTTGGCAGTTAAGCTCTGCTGGCCACAAAGAGAAGAATATACTGAAGCCCTTTTAGCATAATCTTTCTAGAGAGCTCTGTACCACCTTCTTGGAACTCTATCTAGATAATACTATGTTTAGAAGCTGTGTATGAAATGCACTTCATGTGATATAATATAGGAATTAGATTAGAGACAAGTTACTTTTGCTGATACCTTATTCTTGGAGATATTCCAAGGAATAAAGCTCACTCATAGTAAGGCTGTCAGAAAGTGCCAACTGTTTCATAACCACCAGCTATAAGCAATTTCAGTCTTATCCAAAAGATGGAACTTATACTGATAAAAAATAATAACAGTTGTCAGTTCCAATTATGCATCTCAAAGTGAATCTTGGCTTCATATTAATGTTTTTATCAATGAATCAGTCCAACTAAATCCTCCTAATAATCATTTACTTCCAAAATTAAAACATTATTTAGGAAACAGATCTTTCATGCTGAAGTTACATTTTATATATACATTCATTAAATTTTAGTGTATGATCATGTATGTATATATCTATCTCATAGAATTGTGTTTTAGGGCATACTATACATTTTTATGTTAAGGAAATTGATTTGCATTTTACTAAATTAACTCATTATAGAGACTGTATCATTGGAGGTTGACTGCAAGGTTAAAACTCCTGCTGAAAGCCTGAAGGAAGGCCAAATGGCTTTCAACAGATTCTCCTGTAGATTATTTATTCTAGAAGTCTTGTGCCTATAATCTTCCAAATAATACTCTCAGCTAATTTAATGGCTGAAATCCAGCTTCTTATGGATAAAACATCAAACCAAATTAGCAGTGTGCCCCTCCTTTATAGTCAGACCTAAGCCAATATTTGAATGTCACAGAATTTTAAACTGAAGCAGTACTGAAGAACACTTGCATGTAAGGAAAACATGGTACTTCTAGAATACCACACTGAAGGCAGCAACAACTAATTGGCTAAGAACAGCACTAAAATAGACAGGCAGAAGGAGAATTAAAGACTGAGACATTGCTTTGGGTTGTTTTTGTTCAATCTGCCACACAAAGATGTGTCACAACCCAAGAGGGACCTACCAGAGGAGAACAGACCCAGATTAATCTTTTTATCTCATATTTCTACTTAGATAATGTGAATAATCAGGTTTATGTGATACTTGATCTCCAGACCTGCAATGGGTGGTCTTCTCTGGTCTGTAAAAAGTTCTGAAGCAGTACTGGTCAGAAATGACCTGAGGAAACTCAGAAAACAAGTTCAGAGATTGGCAAGATTCTTTCACATTAAGTTCTTTAATAACTTTTAAAAATTTCTTTTGCAAGCCAAACTAGACCAACCGCATTGTGTAATAATATGATCAACCTTGTCTACTTCTCCTAAATAAAGAATATTATTTTGATTCACTATGTAGAGAATCAAAACTGATTCCCACTTCTGAAGGCTTGATTGTTCAGGAAAGAATTCATTCTCTATAGCTTTGAAGGTGATTTTTTCTTCTCTGCTGTAGCTAAAAAAGGCTTTTCCTACAGTGACAGCAGCTTTGCTGTTTCACCTTTCTATATCCACAAAACGTTTACTTGGCCAGCAGAGGCAGGTTTACCTTCTGCAGCAGAGATGGAAAGCTTATCAGTAGGCTTGTGTAGTAGGCAGATCAATAAGTAAGTGTATATTTAGGGAAAGAGAGTGGAGGAGGCTGAAACAGCTACAGAGCATTGATGGAGAAATCCCACCTGACCAAAGATTTCCTCAGATTTTAGTACTTGTTGCACTTCTTGATTCGTAACTCACCTGTTAAGGTTGTACCCTAGGGAAAGAATTTGCCCTACAGAGGTTTATTCAGCAAAGAATTTTCAAAATAAAAACTGCTGAGTATTAACTTTGAATGGAATAAGAAAAAAACCCCACAACTCACAAGTTTTGCATTATTTACAGTATTTGTATATCAGTGAATGAATTCCCCGAGGCGGAAATAAGAGATCATGTATAGAGGTTTTTCAGTAGGAGAAAAATGCAAAATTGCAGATAAGAGTACAAGGGGAAATACAGATGTATATTTCACTTAGATTGGGTGTTCATATTTTAAAAATCATGCTTAAAGAGTGGTGTAGGCTCAGAGAAAGATATTATATGAAGGCTGCAGAAAAATCCTTGTAGTGAAAGATTTTAAAAGTTCAGATTATTTAGCTTATCAAAAAGACAACTGAAAGCAATTTAAAAATATTACTGTATAACACATTTCATAAGGAGAAAATACTAGTGACAAAAGGGCTCTATAACTAAGCAAAAACCAGCATAACATGAAAGTGAAGGCAGGGGAATAAAAATGGTTAAAATCCATTGTTTTTAGCAGTGACTGTGATAGAATAGAGGGAATGAAATATTGAGGGAAACAGATAATTTTCCCACCTCTTCAAGAATAGTTTACGTGCCATACAGAAATTCATATGATCAAGACAGTCATTAGGATAAACATAAATTAAAAAAGGTAATTTCAGGCAAGAAAGGCCATCTAATCCATAAAATATACATCTGAACGGTCTGTCCGTGTCTGAACATGAGTAGTTGCTTTAATGAATCAATGGTCACAAAATATAAATTCAATAGTTACCAGATAATTAAGACTTGTGAGTAGCCAAAGGGTAGAAATTATTTTGATGTCCAGAACCAAAATAGCATCTTTCCATTAAAATAACTGAAAAATTTCCACCAATTTAACATGGACATGCTATTATTCTCTCTTTTGGGAAATCCATCTTTTTTCTGTTCTGTTGTGTTTTTAACAATAAACATCAACTTTAAAAAAAACAAACTAGTTACTATGTTCACATTTACAGTTACATATATTGTCTGTTTGAAAGGCAGACTAGTACACGCTAGCTTGGGAGTTCAGTCAAAAAGCAAAAATTCACTCAATATTTCCTATTTATATGCTTGTTTGGTTGTTGTTCTTGTGAGACTTTCAGGACTGAAAAGAAATGAATGTGGAGAAACTATCTGTTACAGTGAACCCAGGGTACACTTGACATAAATCAAGAATTATTGGGATATCATAAGTATTTTAGTATATCATTATATGATGGCACATGCCATTTTTAAAAACAGAATTCTATTAGGTCACACACAGATTGTCTATCCAGACTGTTAGACTTACTAATTAAGACATAAAGCATGCAAATGCACAGGGTAATTGCATAAGCAAGCATTGTAAGGCTTTGCACACAATCCCAAATTGTACTGAATGCCTTGGTAAATAAAAAAGCATTTATTTTCATTTTCTACCAATAGAAATTTTCCAAACTAATAGTCAAGTTCCATATTTGCTCAGTAAATCAGTAAATGTACTGGTATGTGGCAATTCAGATTATAAGAGTACTGTTAGTTTCCTTTTCTGCCCTCTCAGGACCATAGTACAGCTTGGACACAGCTCAGACTGATTCCATAAAGATAAGGGAAATTTCTCAGAGTACCTTGACCTGCATAGTCATAAAAAGTCAGCCTCCAGTGCTTTTATGTGCTAAAATTTTGCTTTGCCTTTAGCTTATGGTATATATGCTTTTCCTAAAAACAGGGTAGGAAAAAAATTAACACCTGAAAACAGTTAACTATGTACATTTGTCCTTCATTCACAGAGCAAATAACAGACTGCTTAACTTTAAACATATGCCCATAAGTTCTACTGACTTCAGGGGAATGTAAGCCTTATATCTGATTCACATTGATGAAACTATCTGAATACAGAGATAAATACATGATCAACATTATGCATTGCATTCAGACTTTCCGGAGTGTCTCTTATGCATTTGTTGACCAAATAAGAGACTAACTATTTTATTCGTAGGAATTTTACTAATGCCTGAATTTCGGCAAGGCAAATATTTAAGAACAGAAAAAAATCACTGGCAATAAAAATCTGGATAGTTATAGAAGCCACTGGTAAAAGCCGCATTGATATTCAGGAAAAAAACTCATGGTACTTTCTTAAAAAGCAAACAAACCCCTCATATATCAATCATGTTTTGACAAGAAAAAGCAGTTCATAGTTTAGAAATTGTATTAATCTTCAATGGAAATGTTTCAAAAAATAAAGAAAATTAGAAAATGGACCAAGAAATCCCTACTGATTGGGCATGTCAGGAAAATGCTGATAGGCAATATATCATGTTTGACCTCTATAACCTCTGATCGAAATTTAAATTGTCCTCTGTAGAATCATTACATTGTAAGTATTTTTCAAAAGGTTCATGATTATTAAAATGGCATAGGATTCATCACTAAGTGATATTCCCAGAACAAAAATGATTGTATCAGAAGAATAATAATCTTGCTAGAAACATCAGTACTAGAGAGAGTTTGTACCAAATAAAAAAAAAATAAAAATTAAAAATGTCTATGTCTGCTGCTGAAAAATTTTACCTGTGCAGTGTGGAAAAATGCTGAGCTACACAAATTCCTGCATTTTTATGAGGAGAAGTCTCTCTGAGCAGTACTCCTCACTTTAATAGAATCAAGAACACCTCGATGACTGGGTTTTTTGGACTCAGTTTCTTTTACCTACAACTCAAAGAGCAGAAATTTGGCAACTCCTGTCATTGGGCTTATTGGAGAATAGGTGAATAAGCCTTTTGCAACATGCATCAGCAAAAAAACCCAGAAACCTATCATCAAAGAACTACTAACAGTCTCAATAAATAACTGCACATTATAAAAATAGATTCAATGAAAGACAAACATGCATTTCAGTTTCTGAACAAATGTGTCTTACATTTTTTGATACACTTGAAAACTTAACAGGACATTCTCCAGAAAACGTGATATGAGCTGGGTAGTTTGACTTTATGGCCTTGGTCTGTTTTACTATTTTTGTGACTACACTTCACTCAGTAATAAGATAACATTTTTTACTGTCACAAAGATTTCATATGCAGAAATACAGTAGTTATAGAAATTAAAACAAAACTAGTTAAGAAAAATACAGAACAACAGCAACAAAAAAGGCTAAATAATTTTAATCAGTCCTTGTACAAACTGAAGCATGTATGTCATGCCTTCAATCACACAAAATCTTTTAGAAACAGTGTAAATTTCAATGATCACTCAAGAAATTATAAGCATACAATCTGAAACTTCTGGCTTACTGTATTGCATTCTGGGACTGCAGCTATACTTTCTTCTTGCTGTCTGCTGTTACCCCAGTTCCTTTTGATCTAGTATTCCATTGCTTAACCTGCTTTTATATCTCTCTGTTTCTTCTTCTCTCACCTCAACCCTCTTATCTTGTGTAAGCAGAGCATGAATCCAACAATTTTCTGGTCAGAAGTCAAATATTTTTAGTTCACATCTTTTGAATGGGTAGAAGGAGGGGCAAATATATATTTCTGTTCTTGCATTCATTGCTGCTGTTTTGATGGTCATAAAAAAAGTAACTGAAGATGAAATTATTTTATTTTTAGTTAAGCATTGAGCACGGCACCCAGTACCTAAGAAAAATATCACATCAAAAGATTGACTTAGAGGAGATGACATCTGCATAAGAGAAAGATGTGTTGCTACGAAGTTGTGGAAGACTAAGAGTGCTACATATTTTACAGGAAGGTTTAACCACTCCAAACAAGAGTTGCATGTTATGTTTTGCAGTTTGAACACCTGCTTCAGCCTCAAAAACCTTGCATAGATGTGAGAACATTTCACACAGAATGAAGTTTTCCTTTTTAGAACATCATTGATTTATTCTTCCCACGTCGTAAAAATTCTTTAGGTTTGACAACATATACTAATTGTGAATTTTTATTGATGCGCATGCTTTTGCTACTTGGAAGTCTGTGCAATGAAACTACTCAGAATATGGACATGAATCACAGAATATACGCATGAATCATAGTGAGTGTTGATTTGTCCTTAGACTTAGAAGCAAGTTGGCTTCTCCAGTAAATTCATTCACTCCCTCAACTCTTCAAGGTCCCACTAAACAGCTATCATTACAACATCTGGAATGGCAGATAGGCAGCTCTATTTGGAACAGTGCAGTCAGCAACTTTCTCCAGGAAACTGAATTTGTCGCTTCTGCCAAATATCCATCTTCTTGCCAGTTCTTGACTTAATATCCCCAGGCAATGCTCAAAACAGAGCTGGAACCTGTTGATGTGCCACAGGCTAGCTTAGCTAAAAATTGAACATCTCAAGGAGAAGACCAGAAATGATCCTGCTGACCTCAAGCTAATGCACCAAGATATACACACACAAACATAAATTTAGTATTCGTTTACTGTGTGATATTGTACAAAATATTGTTCTGAAACATGTCAAATCATATATGATGCAACTAGTTAAAGATGCACATATCAGCCTTTGCTGTTAAAAAGAAATGTTCCCTTAGGACAAGGCATGCTGCTTTTTGCAGCATTTTAAGAACACCTGATACTGGCTTTCATCAAAACCTGGTCTAGATAGACCACAAATCTAGTTCAAATTTGTGACATCTGTGAGTAGTACTTACTGAATAATCCCTGTTAGTCCCAAAATACCAGGAATTTTCCTTATTTAAAGGCCTTTGAGAGAAAAGGCTTCCTAAGAAAACTCTTTATATTTCCTCTGCCTTTGAAGATATGGAGAAATGTACGTGATACAGAAAGACTTTGTTTCCTTATTCAGGCTAGTGCCTAATCAATATTTTTGAAGTTTCTTTCCACACAATGCAAGATGAAGGGGTTTAACTTCTTTTGTGGAAATTATTATAATTTTAGGTCAATTTTAGAATCATGCTTGAAGGATATAGAATGAATTTTTTCAACATGTAAAATTACAGATCCATGCTAGCTTGCATGAGTATCATAATCCTTTGTAGACTTGTATTTCTGATCTTTCCAAGGCTTTTCAAAAAAGGACCTCTTAGAGAATCCGCAGTTACAGAAATGTCAAGGGCATTTGGAAATCTGTATGTGGCATTCAAAACAACAACCAACTAGGTTCAATTTGGCCAAGTACTGGTCCTGCTATTAGAACAAAAAAGTCCTGAAGCTAGCACATCTCTGTATGTGGTTTTTCATAGCTAATGAACAAAATCAATTGGAAGCTTCCAGAACATTTAGATCAGATCTCCAAGGAAATTTCTAGAAATAGAAATAACCAATGTTTATTCGCTAAGATACAGATTTTCCAAGGAGCAAACTAATACCTCAGTTTAATTAAAAGGGCCACAAATAGTTGCTTGTCAAGTTGTTGTCAGGAGATTTAATTTCTGAACTAGATATAGGATGGATTTCTATTTGCAGTCATTAAAGTATGAACAACATTTTGAACATGAAGGTATGGACCATGGTACACTTGTAATATCCCACCACACAGCCTATGTTAACTTGACACTTCTTCCCCTGGATGTCTCAAATCTAAAAGATTCTTTATAAAGGCATTTTTCTCACTGTTCAAAACATGAAAACTGAAGCATGTTCAGTAAGTGCCTTGCCATCTGTGATCTCTTGGCTCTCAGTCCAGTTGAGATATCCACTACTAAGTGCCATCTCACACCTACAATTTTTTAATGATACTCTTAACATTCCTACCAACAATCATTTTGTAGCTTTTCTGATCTCTGTTCTAATGACTGCATTTCACCTTATAAGTGGCTGGATTTCTGTAATGCTGGAAACAGTCTTCCCTTGGTGCACTCACAAAATACAAAAAACACTCAAAATTTTAAAAGGAAAACAGACATAAAATTAGAAGGCAGTTTTTAATCTCTGCAGAATACATACTTAAATTATTTTCATTTTTTTGCCATTCTATGAAGGACAAAACCAGCATAATTACAACTGTTTAATGTACAGTAGACCCAGAATAAACTATGAATCATAGAATACCAGGGAATTTCTTGTGATTCTCCTAACTGGGATTTGGAATGCTTAATCCCATTACTACAACTATGGTACTCCTATCAGCTGTGTCCTCTATCATAGCTGCTTCGAAGGAATGCAAAGCATTCCTAGTGGCCAATATATAAAAACTCTTGCTGCTCTACTGTCTCAGAACAAAAAGCATCTCCTAGCTCTCAACAAAACTCTGTTGCATACAAGAAAAGTGTTTAACTCCAAATGATCAAACCCACAGGAAGACAGTACATATTCTTTTTAGTATATTTCCCTTCCTCTGTTCCAGTCTTTTCATGTAGTGTTATTTTTGAAAATATTTTTAGGTTCAGGCCACAGGAACATACGAACTTTGGCTCATTTCTTAACACAGGTAACAAAAATTGCATGCTACTGGGTGTGAATTTAAGGCAGTACTATAGGGAGCCTTACCCATTCTGATGTGAATGACCATTTGACCCCTGATTTATGCTGTGAGTAGCACGAACATTAATGCCCTTTTCAGATAATACATTAGTCTTATTTTCATATTATGCTTTCATAAATCTTTGGAATAGCTTTTCTAAAGATGAATGACTATGCAGCTTCAGTTGAGAAATTAATAGGAGGTTTGCAAACCATAGCCAATGGAAACATCATCAACCCACATATCAGCTCAGCAATGTTTTTACTAAAATTGTCTGCAGCTGGGTGATTTGAGTGCAATTTATTTTCAAAGGCCATCATTTCAGGCAGTTTCAGATGGCTTTTTATAGACATTAGTGGCATTGCCCTGCATTAATAGTAGGTATTACATTTACTTCTTTTATTTCTGTGCTGCTATTCATGGGAAGAAAGTACCTACTGGAAGTGTCAATGCAGAACCACAGGCTGGAAGGGAGCTCTGGAGACAGTCTAATCCACCTCCTGCCCAAAGCAGGGTCAGCTATAGGCAGGTTGCTCATAGCTGCATCCAGGTCAGGTTTTCAGTATCTCCAAGGATGGAGAACCTGCAATCTTTCTGGAACTTGTTCCTGGGTTTTTCTTAAGTTGAAACAGAATTTTCTGCATTTTGATTTGTTGAAATTACCTCTTCTCCTTTCACTACATACCACTGAGAAGAGTTTGGCTCTATCTCCTTTTCTAACCTCCCCCCCCAAGGCCCCTGCCCCAATCTGGTATTTACATATTTCTGGAATGTAAACAATCACCATCAGCAATGTGTAAACTGAAGGATAGAAAAGTAACTGGCATTTCAGTTACCTTAGCATCTTATTGGTCCACTGATTTTTTTTTTCTACTTCTTATTGAACAGTTTTACATAGTAATACTGTCTGCAGACCTGAAACAGACTGCAGGCTTATCTGGGCTAGAGGTGAATAAAAATTCCTCCTTTTATTTTGGGTGGAATAAACTGAATTGTAGCACAGATTAAATGAACTCCTGAGAAGAGAGGCAGAGTTCCTCCCTTTATGGCTATGCACTCATAAACGGGAATCATGACTTCCTATGCTACTTCTCACTAGGCTGACAGGGTACCCAAATAGCAGGATGTAGAGGGCTACATCCCTTCTACACAAGGAAGCTTTTAGCAACAAAATAATGCCTTGTTCCATAAATTTTTAAATTTGCAATTAGGATGTTATATTTGAGATTACAAAGAGTTAAAAATTCAAAAATGCAAAGATAGATTTGTTGCCAGTAAAGAGGGAATGGAGAGGGAACTTCAGTCAGCAAGATATTTTAGCCACTTGCTCACTGTCCTCCACCACCACAGTGGGATGATGCAGGAAACAGGAAGAACAAGAGTGAGAAAACTCGTGTGTCAAAATAAAGACAAGGAAATAACTTCTCAAGTACTATTGTGAGCAAATCAAACTCAAATTGGGGAATTTAACTCACCCTATTACCAATTAGAATAAATAAATACCGATTATCGTATTTTGACGAAAAAAAGGCAAATATTTAAAACACCTACTCTCCTCTTCTCCAAACCTCAACTTTACTCCAGACACCTCTCCTCCTCCTTTGTTATTGACCAGGTTACTCTCAGTCCCTTCAGTGAGGAAACGTATAACACAGTGGGTCAGGGTCAGGTAGCTGTTTCTCTTTGCTGCTCCTTACTTCTCCATAGTTATGAAGAAGATAAAATACTAGTTTCTAAACTCTCAGAGCTGGTATGAATTACTACAGAACACATCATGGCTGACCGAATTTAAAGCATCTGACTTATCTCTTGTAAAGCACTTAAGGCGCTTCAAGTATATAAAACCAAATTCTAGCCAGCATGCTTCTCTTAGTACTAGAAATAATATGATGACAGCTAAAAGAGATATTGGGGTTTTAGATATTGGAATAGGTGATGGTACCAGTAGGCTTAAAGTATTTAAAAACTAAGCAAGTGCATTAGTTTTCTCCTTGCCTTTGCAGGAGGTTGACTAACATTGCTAGTACCTTAACTTTTTTGGAGAAGCAATGAAGTTTTGCAACTTTGTCTTAATGCTTTTTTTCCACGTTGATACCAAAAAAGAGAATCACTTATGGGTTTTAGTTTCATTTTCCATTTTCAGTGTCCCTTCATAGACCCCTTCTTCCTCCTATGCAAGAACAGGTAGGATCTTGGTGAATAATAGAAGTAATATACACTTCATATTACAAAAGCAGCCTGGAGAAGTTGTGTGATTGACAGAATCCTGAGCTACTTAACAAAATTGTTTTCCTTAAATCTTCTGATAAGTCTCTACTTATCATAACTTTGCTTTGCAGAAGTGCAACAGCATAGGGTTATTAGAAGAAGCAGGACAAAAGCAATAATTACCATACAGCTATATTATACAGTCTGCAAAGAAAGCAGAATGTTTGTATCTTAAAGCCTGAAAATTTCACATAATGAATTAATGTTCAAATGCAAGTATGCATTTTAAAAGACTGAAAAAGATGACTACTCTGGCACCTGATACTAAAACTTTGAATTTCAGGATATCTTCAAAGGAGTTCACACATATAACAGGAAATAATTCTGTGCATTTTTAGGGAGCATTTATAGCAAGCATCATCACTTCTGTTCCCTGTATCATCATAATATTCATCACAATGAATTTTAGTCTAGACAGTTTCTTCTCATGATTAAAAATGTATATTCATAAAATAATTTAGTTTCACATTTGGGAACTTTGTATATTTCATTTGCATTAAGTGACAGTTTTAGTGACTTTAAAAAGTAAACAACTCTACCTATTTTCTGTATACATATCTCTTATAAAAGGATTTGAATATTTAGGTAGTTATCATTTATATCTGCTGCCACATTGGATTGCAGTGTAATTTATCAGGCTTTACAAAAGTACCTCTGCAATATCTTGATTAAACAAACATTAAATTGCTAGATTAATCAGAGCTTTCATAATATTTCCACAGAATATTTGTTTGAATTAAGACAGGTTTTAACTAAGTTACCTTCATGTTCAAGTACTGCAATACACATATAACTAAAAAGACCATAATACGTGACTGCTTTTTCTCTGTGTTTAGACATTATTGCAACTCCTGTTGACTGGATTAGAAGCAGATTAAGGAAGATTTAGATTAATGCAAAGGCATGTAAAGTCATGGGAAAATATATTAATATAAAAACCATGCAGTTATCACACAATCTGTTCTTCTACTTATCCATTAACACAGATTTATTGTGTCTTTACACAAATGAGTGCAAGTGAGATTGACGCTAAAGGCTTGGACCAAAGACTCTTAACATCAACAGAAAACTCAAGTGACTTCAAAGAGCTTTGCATCAGACTTTATATCATCTGTAAGACAAACCTATCATAAAAAAGATATTCAGCATCAGATCTGCCAATTTAAACTCCAACTATTATCCTTCAAACCAGCATTTATGATGAAAGCAGATCTGATAATGAAACTGAATTCTAAAACTGACTCTTTTTAGGAGTGCTAATGATCTCTGCCTATTCAGAACATTAAGCCAAGGCTATAGTCCAGGAGTCCCAAGACAACTGTGAAACACTGAAGGCAGCTAGGGAGGCCATGAATCAAGTTACTGCCTGTTCCTATGGGGAACAAACACATCTTGTTGAATGAGTAAACATTCTCCAGAATTAGGGTACTTTTGATAATTTTAAATATATAGTGGCAAAGAAAAATTATTGGTTTGTATCAGTCCATACCTTCATTCTTTGCACTAGTTTTCATCTAAGAAGACTTAATGCCCAAATTAAGACTTTTTATTAGACCAATGACAGTCCTTCTGTAAATCCTATGGTAAAGGGACATTTTTATAACCCTGTTTAAACCAGAATTCCACTTAAGAGTTGTAATTTGTCCTCTCCTGTCTTACTGATCCAGGGCAATATGAAATGTTGCTGGCAAATAAATTATGACAGCCGTTGCTGTACAGCTATTCTGACTGTCATCCACATATTTCCCACAAGCTTTGAAGTACAGTCAGCACTGGGCACTCACTTCTACCGACCTAAAGCAAAGGACAGGCTTTTCTTACTCTTTCTAATACTTATACAGGTTCAGATCACAGCACAGCCCTAGAAGTGTACAGCTCTTCTGTATTCATATGCATGTTTGGGAATGTTTTTCAGAGAAAATTGCCCTTCTGTCCTCTCCATTTAATTGCACTGCTGCAGTGTGACTGAAGAAATTAATTTGCACTATGAATAGAATATAGTAATCTTTAATATTTTACCTGTAAAAAAACCTGTATTAAAATAAACCTGCAATTTCATCTATTACCTCTCCTCTCTACAGCAGAGGGGAAATGCAATCAAAACAGAAAAGCAAAAATTACTGTTGACTTCAAGGTATCTTTGTTTTATTTTAACTATTACATCATCTAAAATCAGTAGATTGATATCAACATCCTAAGACAAATTATGGTGTTGTTACCTTAATGGTAAGTTACTTAATAGTAAGTAACACCATATATTTGGAGCTGAATCTTGCTTCATATTTTTACTCTGAACAGCTTATTTTCAGCCATTGTAATTCACCTTGGAGTGTCTTAGGTAAAGTGTTCTGAATATGAAAACATTTACCATTGGCAAGATGGAAATATTCACCCATCTCTGCCAATTTTCTCTAATCTTAAAGACCACTGTGTTTTTTCTTTGCTTTTATTATTCATCATTTAATATAAAAAATTACCTTGTAGATGACTTACCAGTCTTCCTATGGTCACTAGATATACAATAGTATTTTCTGAACCTTAATCACTGAACTTTTCTACTTCATTGGTACATTTATTATGAAGGCAAAAGATTTTACACATTGCTATAGGCCAGTTATAGTTTTGAATCTGGCTGTTGAACTGCATGCATGACATCATCACTATAGGATTGAAATGACAGATGATAAACTCCATATTCCTCAATTCATACAGTTCTGGGGGAAGGCTGAACACTAACTTTTGAAAGGAGGCAATTTATTTTAGCCTTCTTTGTGTAACAATGCACCTGTTTCCCATATTCCCAAATGATTACCTTTTCCTTAGCACTACAGCTCACTGCTAACGAAGGCTCTTTTGATCAGTTTCTCCTTGAATTCTCATGCTTAGCGTAAACAACAGAGAAAGTTAAAAAAAAAAAAAAAAATCCAAACAAAGTACTGTCTAGTCTAAGACTGCAGCTAAAATCTGCAAAGCTGGTTAGTACACCTACTTTATCTTGCCAGCCAATATGGACCACCTTAGATGATCTGTCTTGCATTCGATTTTTCCTGTCTTTGAATCTTTCAATGACTCCCTGTTTTCCAGAGTACTCAGCTCAAGCTGCCTGCTCATCTCTAAAGCTTAGTCTGTTTTTCTGGTCTTGCTTCATTCTATCCATTCTCTGTTCACATTCTTTAATCTGTCATTGGCTTTGTCTACAGTAAAGCAAAGTCTGTACAGGGAAAGGGTTTACATGTACTTATCAGAACATAAAAAACCCCACACACATATGCTCAACTACACTTGAGAAATTTTTTTCATGAAGAATAGCTAACATTTTATTCAGGGTATGTAATTTAAAAAGTGGTCTAAACTAAGGAAGAAAGCTAATTCTGTAATGGAAATGCCTGTCCACAGGAAGGAGTTACATATATTACATCTGGGCAAGCCACTGGGTATCACGTCTGGGTGTCACACATAGAAATATCATGTGGTAAGTACTTGCTGAGACAAAAGGCAGTGAACTCTTGCTGCTGCATGCACTCAGTTTCCCACAGAAGCTCCTCTGGGCATTCCTCCAAGCATGACTTTGCATGGAACTCACTCCCAGCACTGCATTCTCCATATAAACTCTCCGATCCACTTCCCTTTGGCTTGCTTAGTTAACTCTAAACAAGACTATTGCTTAGCCTATTTTTTTGTAATTCATAATACACAAAGAATACAGTGGCCTTTCCCAAAAATAAATAGTCCTAGAAATTACTGTGCACTTTATTTTTTTCAGTATACTAATTGTAAATCTACAACTCATTGATCACTTTCCTACGCAGTTGCAAATTGTGATATATTTTTCTATTACCTTCAGTCACTTTTAGTTTAAGATAAATTTCTAAAGAACTTGAAATTGCTGATCCTAAAAAACGGATGGGGAACTTTCTGCTAATGGCAGGACTCTCACAAAAGCATGATATCTCCACATTTTGACAAAAAGCCATCATCTGCCCACTAGCTGCGGTCACTGTTGGCTGATTCTTAAATGTCTTTCTACTGCCTCTTACTCCATCTGACAACTGCCACTGCCTTTTCCTCTATTCCAGCAGCCTAGTAAATGGCAAAACCTATACATATTGCTGCCCGAACAAATACCAGGGGAGCCCAGAACCCAAACTTCATCAGACATGTCTTCCTTCATACAGAAAGTAGCACAAGATACACTTATTAGCACATATCAGAAACATGAATATTATAGCATATTCAAGCTGCTCATGCATATTCATATCACAAGCTGGTATTCTGGACATGATTGGCACAAGTTAGCCAGATTCATTCTGAGTTTGAAGTGAATTTTGAATTAGAGTGAATGTATATGGATGAAAGTCGCTGGAAGTCCAGTGCAGATCATATGAAACTACATACTCCTTGTTTTCACTATCTATCTGCAGTATTTAGGCCAGTCAAAGACCTTGGTAGTAGCTGACAGCTTCCTTGCCAGTTGTCATATGTAATTTGTATGATCGTTTAGGCACAGACCTACACTCAGGACTGCACTGCCTGCAAAGAATGTATCCACAATAGCCTGGTGAGATCTAGCATATTTGCATTAAATTCCTGTTGAAGGAGAAATAGTGCTAGCAAGGAAGAGCAGGCTAGCTGGCTGCCAAACCCCAACAAATTTGAAAGGATTGCATAGACAACGAGATTTCTCCTTTTCCTCACTGAAACTCAAATATAAACTTGGGAAGCAAATAGAAGCAGAATCTGCCCTCAGCAAGCCTCAGCACACAGGGTTGACACCTTAAAACTTTTAAGAAGCACTCCCAATCTGCCTGCATGGAGTGACCTCAGAATACCGGCATTCCCAGTGCACAGGAAAAATCAGTCAGGATTTCAGGAAACAACTTGCTTTGCAGTGGACAGTTTGAAGTGCTAGCAAATATTTTTACAAAGATATTTCCATACTGATGCTACAGTTTCTCTCTGACGTAATAATACACATACCAGTAACTTGAGAAATGAGATCTATAGACATACAATCCTAGCTTGGATCACCTTGCCTGGGCTTCCACATGGATAAGAAGTGCTGTAATAGCTCTGTATAGTGGCTTAATTTCAAAACCATTGAACCCTGAAAGCCTCAAATGAGTTTTCCCTTTCTGAAATGAAAAATAAAACTTCAAGATCCAACTGTTGAAAAGCTTCCATAAATCTCCTGGGAATCACAGTGCAGTTTTATACAGCTCTAACACCCATCATACCCATAATTCTTCATTAAAATACAGCCTTAACCATATAAGTTTCTACTGTTTTATGTGCAACCTTCCTTACCTATACTGTAATCTTCAAAGAAAAATATTATTTTATATTATTTTTATTTTTACATGTATATTTTATTATTATTATTATTTTTCACAAAATATTGTATTCCATTCTAATATACACAGGCAAAGTACTAAATGTCCTTAAGCATACAACACATTGATACTAAATGTTGAATTTAAGGGGTGGAGGACAAAAGTTTGAAGAAATCCTATCCACTGACCATTTCAAAGACACATTGTAAGTAGAAATTGGAAGGTACCATGCATTTTCCAACAGCAAAAAAGGTGATTGGCAAGGTCAGACTATTTCTAGAAGCAGCATTTAAACACTGGTTTTAGTGAAACTTGAAAAAATGGCAAAGTCAAGGGACAACATAGTATTAAGAAAGAAAGAAAAAAAACCCTTAAGTGGAAAAAGACTTTCCTCATAGGGAGCATGAAAACAAAAATAGAAATCCAGTAACAAAGTATAAGCAATAAAATCCAATATAAGAAAAAAACTGAAAAACTGACACTTAAAACCAGGAGGAAAAAGTCCTAGATGTGCAGTTACTGGAAATAAAAACAGAACTTTCTTAGTGCACTGTAAGTGTGCCAAGCTCCTACAATGTATCACAGAGCCAACCACTATGATGTACTGTGCATCAAATGGATCTGCTGCAGACATGCACTGGTGCCAAGGAGGGCAGAGCAAGGCTGAGGAGACATTGAGATCCAGCAACTGAAGCTGACAGAACTAAAGTACCGGAGGCAGACAACAATCAATAGCACGGCTTGAAGCACGGGAGCATGTACTGACAACTATCATGGAAAGCATGTGGCTGTGATATTTAGCGATGTTTTACATTATCTTGGAATGACTTTTCATTTTATTTTAGGGAAAAAAGTACAATATTTGAGTGTAATTACTCTAATATGAATTACTTCACCGTGATTCTTTTCTGTTAATTCTGCAGTGTTGATTTTGCAATTGACCTGACATGTCTGAATGGACAGAATTAAACCTAGTATGTTCTCAAGAAAATTCTGTAGGATAGTTTTCCAATCCCATGTGTAGGAACAAGCCTACTGATATTTTGCCCAATGATTCTTCTAATAACACATAAATCACCATATTATCCAAGTGCTTTCCAAAAATCTGGTTATCAGTAACACTCCCATATAAATAAATACACCTGTGCTGGCTCAGGTAAAAGGCCTATTTACTTTAGTTGTTGAACTATCATAGCTCCAAATTGTTGTTTAGGAAAGAGTATAAAAAAAGACACGTACTTGCAAAATTCTCTCTTAGCAATTTACATTGACGTGTTTCCTCAGCCAGATGTGGTCTTTTACTTCACAGTTCTTATTGGATTTCTTCTGCACAATTTTAAGTCACATCAAAATCCAAATAAATTATTAGCTTATGTACATTCTGCAGCTAGGAGTTTCAGTGCTTAACACAGTAAATGTTAAAAACAGTATGATATTTTAAATTAAAACATGAGTACTGACTATAAATTTTCAGCTCTGTCCCCTCAGTCTATCTGTGTTCAGTGTATACTTGGAAAAAAAAAATAAAAAAAAAATTAATCTGCTTTTTTCTGAATATTATAGCTATACAACTGTGCATGTATTTAAAAAGCTACTATTACTGTGTAAGCATTTGTAGGTTCAGTGGTAGGTAGAATACAAAATTTTTAACTGCAGCAGAGTATGACAACTGAACAAGGTGAAATGAATGATATTCAGGCTCATTTACGAGCTGGCCTTTTGTTTAAATAGAAATGCACCCGTTATACTCTGACTTGCCTCAAGATGGTAGTGGTATCACATGAAGTTTTCTCCCAGTTAAACTACTTAACTGCACGTTCTGAAGTCAGTCAAACACCTCATTTTGTCATCCTCAATATTGAATTGAAACCATTTCAGGCAGCTGTTCTGAAATATTTTAATCTTGTTTCTTCTCTAATGTTCAGTAATGTAAATATAGACTAATAAGTTATTCATGGTGCATTATAGTGGAAATAACATTTAATGAACTTATTTTTCTACAGCTCTAACTTAGCTTTCCAGAGTGAACATTAGTACAGGTAGGAAAATAATGGATGTTTCAGTTCTGTACTGGAAAACAGAGAGTAGTTGGGTTGACTTTTAACAGAACTTGAGGGTGAAACACAAAAAGAGAAAAAAAATGGTGAGGAAAAAATCCCACCACCTTGGGGTAGCCTGAAATGCATCACCCCAAAATGAAGTATGTAATGCAAAAACACTGCACACAAAGAGTGAAAAACGTTGCTTTGAGGACACAGTTAAGAAATATTTAAATGTAAGCATTTATTTTTCATACAGTATTTGCCTTTGAAATTGACAATACTGAAACACTAACCACTTCCTTATTTCTGGAAAGATTTACTAATTTTGATGTAAAAGCAGTAAATGTTTCAGTTGTCTTTCCAGTGGGCTCAGACAGACCCTTCTTATTTAGGAGCAGGAAGAATTGTGAGGAGTTAAGACTATCACTGGAGTATATATATGTGTATATATATATGATACAGGTTATATATAGCTTACATAAAAACATTATATATAAAAGATATCATTTACAGTCAGCTGATGTCACTGAGCTAAATGGCTTCGAATTTACATTTTTCAGCTATTTGATATGTTTTATTTGACTTTTTCTTTCTTCATATAATTGATTGATGTGCCAACAGAATATGAGCTTGTTTTATGGCAGAAAAAATCCATGAAAAAATTCTTGAATGTCCTAATCTTCCAATAATAAAATGTAACAGATTTGAATATAAGCTCAAAAAAAAAAAAAAAAAAAAATTCCCATTAGAACTCTTCATCAAAAAGGCTTTGTACGTGCCAGGCAGCATCTTTGAGTCTAATGGGAAATCTCTTTTTAATGCTGCTGGAGATAAATGATACAATGCTTTGAATGGCAGACCATGTTCACCTTGTGTTGAAAACTGATAGTATGAGAGAATGTTCTAATATCTACTCAAATAAGCAGACAGACTTGTTTGGATCAAGACCCTTGTGTGCTGTCCATATCAAGTAAAAAGACTCTTTTTTTTATATATATATATCAAAGATGATCTAATTTATAAACCCATGATGCTGAATGAAAAAAAAAGAGAGAGAGAAATTTTTGCTGTGCCAAGTCATTCAGAAGAAAACTGCTGTAAGAGATCTAGAGTTGGCAAGAATCACCTTGCTATTCTCATGATTTCTTCCAAGGCAAAGAATTCTCATTGCTAGTTACTTTAACACAATCCTATGTGTGTACGTCCTAAATCAGGAGACAAGTCACAAAAACCCACATTACTTGTAAGCATTTAAATATCAGGGTTATTTTTTGAGTCACATCACATGCAGAGACATATAATTCCCAGTCCTTCTCAGACAGCCCACAGACTAGACACAAAACCTATAAAATGAATTGAACTTCTCAAGAAACTTGGAAGAAAGGTCAAAATTCAGTTTTATCTTACAGGTCTGTAATGAGGCACGCCATCATAAAAAACAGCCAGAAAACAGTACTTGGTCTTTCACATAGAACAGCTCTCTGCATCAAGTTTCATTACAGCTCTGTTTCCATATCTATTAAACAAAAACCCGGATGGTAACTGCACCTGCCTGCCAAACTTGTAGCCAACAAAAGTGTGGCTTATTCTCTGAGATTACTCCTTAGCTATTACATAAAACTTAGAATTAATGTCCTTCATGAACACAAAAGAACTTCCTTGTATCACACTAAATATCTGAAAGATTTGATGCTTTATGGTGATACATTTCTGTATTTTTCTCCATATTCAATATTTTCCATAGCTCATAGATGCTGGGGTTTTCAGAGTTGTTCTCCAGTGTTCCTGAAGGAAGCAAGTCTTTTCCACTTGAAGGAAGGAGAGAGAATGTCAAAATGGCAACATCATGGTTTCACTTGCAATGACATTTGTAGAAGTTTTGAGTACCCAAGCAGGATACTGAATGTTAAGGCTTTTTTGGAAAATGTTATCTAGGATCAATTATTGGTTGTTCTGATTTACACACTTTTTAATGATTTGTTATGTACTGTTAGAAGAATCATTTTACCACCAGAATCCTCTATCTTTTCTTCATTGTATATTGCCTGACCTCTGTTGTTTAGCAGAGAACACATTATCTCTATTACTTTCCTATTTTCTACTTATGTGTGAACTTATGTCTTTTGGTGAATTTTTTCTTTGCTTTTGAATTTGAATTCTTAGTCACTGAGACTGTTACGCAAGTAGCTTCAGCTCAGCTGCACCTTATTTTTTTCTGAAGGACAGATAACAGAATATAATGGTCCAGTGACAACCACAAAGGTTATTTTCTGTTCTTTGTAACATGTGCCCAAAAAAGTCTTCTTAAAATACTTCTTTGTTTAAAAGATGTTTTGAGAGTTTTTGTTACTGCTGCACACATTTCCCATAATAGAGATTTCATCTTTTCAGACCATGTATACTTTAAATGGATTCATTCAGAAAGCATTTTCTGACTTATAGATGACTCTAAATTAACACTATAATAAGTAGAAATAACTCTGACCTCCCATGATTTTGTTATTTGTCTGGAAGGTTGGACATAGAGGATAGCATGAAGAGGAGAACTATACTCTTCCTCTTGTTATATTACAAGGGCACATGTTCCTTCAATTCCTTTTTGTAATATAAAAATGGCTGGAGCCAAACAAAGCACTTTTACTGGGATTCCTTTCGGTGCAGGGTCCGTTGGGAGCTACTTCTTCCGTAACTGTTACACACGACCATACCACCCGTCCCTGTCTTTTTTAGGATTTCTGCACCAGAAAGAAATCATGACTTTGTAGGGGAAGAACATGATGCAAGACTCAAGTGGATGGATAAAGCAGGACACTTGTCATATACTTAATTATATTACTGAATCAGAGCTATTATGGAGACTGAGAGCCCAAACAATGAGATTGTTGTTCTAAGGCCTGCTATCAATTAACTACCAGAGAAGAACAAAAGATTGCAATTATTCTTTCTTACTGATCATATTTAAGGTGTCTGATGCTCTGATTAAACTCAGACTATTACCTTCTCCACTTTTCTTCCCTTAAAGAAGGGGATAAATACCATGTTCAGGAAAGCAGTTGAGACTATAGATTCTGAGCAAGACCCTACAGCCTTGTATGAAGCCTCTCAAAACAAAGAATGTAAATTTTCCTAGCTTTTTGATTTCGCTAATGTTTAATCTATCAGCTTTGTCTTGACTGATTTGAATCCTATTCCATAACATTAATTTCTAATCACTGCAATTACATAGGTGCTTATACAATACTTCCTAATTTCTAGTTCCATTCTGAGCATCATGGGATTAAAATTTTTGTGCGTAGCACATATATTTTTTGCTGTCCTGTAAGGCTAGAACAATTTGCACCTGTTTATGCAGTTGACTGAGCTAAGAACTCTACACTCTGTTCTCTTACCTGGAAACCAAAGCCAACCACTCAGATGTGTAAAATAAAGTGTCCTCTGCAAGACAAATATAAAAAAATTTATTGGAGCTCTGCTCCCATATCTCCCTATAAATCTATCCTAGAAATTATTTTGCCCACTTGGAATTCTTAGTGTAAACTTCTTATGGCTGCAATTCCGAATTTCAGCCAAGTCAGCATCATTTCACAGTAATTTTTATTTTAAACAACGTATGCAATTTTTATTTTAAATAGTATGTGTAATTTCTAATGGTCAGTTAATTAGCAGACATGTTTGTATTTCAGTATTTTTACAGATATATTTAAACTACCCAAGATTACAGAATTTCTATGTATGCTTTCTTAAGGCAAAGTAGTTAACTTCTGTTTATGGACATGCTTTAAATACTGCTGCATCTGTGAATATTCTAAAATTTTTTGTGCAATTACAAAAATTGTTTAAATGAAAGTTATAGCCTAAATTTCTTTTACCTTATCAATAAAAATGGCAGTATTATTTGCACTTACAGCAGTGCAGCATTTTTGTAATTTTAATTTTTAAACTAATCCAACTCTCACTCTTTACCTTTGTATGTGTTGCATATTAATCATATTATTCTTGGCTCCGTTTATAGCTTCATGAAGACTATACAACCTACTTTAGTATTCTTTAGTCTTTAACAAGTGAGACTGGGAATTGAAGAGTAATCAGTAATGGTTATCTGCCTTTCCTATTTAAAAACAATAATGATGTTCACTCATCCTGAACAAGGCCTTTAATTAATCATTGTAGTAATGCAGACTGAAGTCCCAGTGTTACTATCACTGACGCATAACAGTAATATAAACTCCTGCTTAAATGCTTTTGTTCTGTGAAATAAATCTTTACATCTATTCCCAATAATTTATTAAAATTAAAATATAGCCTAATTATTCTATCCATTACAAAATTTTCAAGCAGGTGTACTTATTTTTATTATGTGATAGTGTGATAGCTGACAACTATACCTTATTTAGAGATTTTTTTCAGGCAATGCATAAATAAATATATTTTAATATAAATTCAATATGTATCTTTTTCTTCTCTATATATATTTAATTCTTATCTTTACAGGCCAGTTCCTCCCTCTGTGAAGTTTTTCGTTCAATTTTGCAACATATGGCTAAATTCCACAAAGCATAGATTAACCTCAGAGTTTGGATTTTAGTTGGGTTTTTTAGGTTTTGGGGGTGTTTTTAAGATAACTCTGTGTTAATGGATATGAGGAGCATTATGAAACCATGTGCGTTACCTCAAAGGCTAGTACCCCTATTGACTGAAATATAATGTTCACCTTCTATTTGGAGATGTTCATCTTCTACCACTAGCTAATAGCCTAATTAGATTAAAAGCTACCCAGTGCACTGTCTTTTTCCAAGTGAATAATTCAAGTGAAATGACTAATTAAATTCTTAAGGGAACCACATAGCTATTTATGATAACTTGGAGTTCCCATCAAAGTGGCCATGCACACATCTCTTTCTACTACTGTCAGATTTAAGTATATCCCCCTAGGTTGGAAACTGTAGAAGTGAGGACTATGCAGATGAATTCTCTGGAGAGAAAGAATTAACCGTGCAGGGACTTAACAAACTACAGCTTCTAATGGAGAAATAAAACAAAACTAAAAGAAAATATATTTCTCCAGCAGTCTAAAATGTAAAGGACTACATTTCATCTTTATATAATATGCTATATACAGTGTCATATTCTGAAGGCAATGAATTATATGTAGTCATTGGGGTTTTTTTGACACCTATTTAACTGGACTCCACATAGATTCTGTCAGGATTTGGTACTTTTTTTCTCAAGCCTTACCATGGCTTTATCTCCCACATCTAGATAGGTAGAAACCTGGTATCAAGCTCTCTGCATGAAAATCGAATCTGACTTTTAATGAGGAGATTTGGATAGGTGGTCTGGTTTTGAACTTAAAAACACTGAGAAACACTTTCCAAGTATATTTTTGTCCTTTTAATTAGAGGCTTTTTTCATTTTTCCAATCTCTTTCAACAATCCTCTAATATTTTTACAGCCTTGCCTTTTGAGGGGCAGGCACAAAGTGAGGCAGATACACTGAACAAGGGGATATCAAAGAATGAATTTCCCCTGTTGCTTTAACCACATGAAAGCTCTCCAAATGTATTCCCTTGCTCCTCTTAGTGGTTTGTATAATGAGATCAGTAGAAGTGAACACTAACATCTCCCTGTTCCATTTGCAGCTGCTAGTAGCTGAAGGATAACTGTGCTATGGTAACGATACTATTTGAAAAGGGAATATTTGCTACTGCATTCTTTCTTCTTACATTTTTTTTTTTTTTTTTCTTTAAGTTCTGACAGTGTTCTCAGTTTTGGGGAGGAAAGGGAAGGGAAGAGAAGAGCACTAGAGAAAAGGATGATTTCTGCCTTGAGAGTTTAAAATCTGAAGAGAAAAAGAGGACAGAAGTAACTAGTGGTCTCAGGGGACAGAGAAATTTATGATGGGGTAGGGAGGAAGGAAAGCCTGTTGGTTGCTTATCAGTCCAACTTTATCTGGAGCTGCAATGTCCAAAGTAACTTATGTCAGTCTTCAGAACTGGAAACAGTAAAGCTCTGCAAGAATGTAGGTTTACAGAATACATGGTGTTTTGTTGGGGTACACTATAAAATTTGTACTTGGATCCTCAGTTACTGTCCATGGCACTGCCCTATGCCGCCTGTAGCCGTATGAATTTTCTAAGGTTTTTTCAACTGTGAAGAGTTGCTCAGTGTTGTATTACATAAAGGTCTGCAGGAGAAAATTAAAATGCAAAGACTGCATGCTTGCAATTGAGAAAGGAAATGTTCATCTGTGAGGGAAACTGAAATCCAAAAGTGAGCATGTCTACACAGCAATCAGAGGTGGAATGACAGTATTAAGTAAACATACTTCACTGCCTCTTTTCTTTTCTTTTCTTTTCTTTTCTTTTCTTTTCTTTTTTTTTTTATTTAATCTATAGAGCATCAAGAAAATGGCCTTTAGTACTCACAAATTTGCTCAATAAATATAAACTCCAAACTCTAGTAGATAAAAGAGGAAGTGGGTATACTGGTCTATTTTTAGAAAGATTGATGAATTAGGACTCTACATTCATGCTATTGTACCATACCTCTCTCTCTCAAATTAACAAGCCAATCTCATGCTCCCCTACTGCTCCATCCTCACCCTATAGCACTCCTCTTCCCACTAGCCTGTTCTACCTTAGCCTACTCTTGCATTCTCAGACTGCAGGCTGAGTACCTGCAGGACCAGCAGATACTGGTTGCCTGTTTCTAAGTGCTTTTTTTGCAATAGCAAGAGATGGAAGCTTCCGTGTGTGGAGATCAACAGTATCTTGCTGCTGTCCAGGGTAATAGTCACTGCTTTTGCTCAGTTTGGAATACCAGTTTATCTGCAACATTCCCTCATTCTTTAACACTGAAGTGTGCTGACATAAATTTGAACACACAATACATTTCAAGGTTTTCTCAGGGAAAAGTGTTAGGAACTGATATACTTGATCACACTTCCTATGACCCCCATTATCTGTATTGTACTGCTATACTTAGGCTACAGTCAGTACAGAGGCCCAGTTATCGTCCATATCTCTGAGAGTATCTACCTCTCTCTCCCTTTCCTGGAATAGACTATCTTCTGCCTACAGATCTGTCCTTCTCTCAAATATTCCTGACATGGTCAATAGTCTCCCACAAAAACCTATATAATAACAGCCCTTCACATCATAGTCTTCCATACATATAAAATGATTTTACTGTTTCAGATACGTTTCCAAGATAAAGCTATCTTAACATATCAATAAAGTGGTGTAGAAAAAGGCTCCCAAAACCTGACATAAAATTTGATTTACTTGCTATATTCTGCACACATACTACTACAATACCACTCCAGGCTATAGCAGCTTCTGCTTATTCACAGGTATGGAATGTTCATGCAAGAATGAACCAGCCCTCCTAGACAAGATGGAAACAGTTTTCCTCAGAAGAGGTGTTTTATGATACGTGGATTTTTATGGGAAAGACTAAATACATAGGCTTTTATTTTGCCAAGTTCTGGTAGATAAGGAATACAAATACTTTTATCTTTATACAGATTTTCTTCCTCTCCAGTCAAATAAGCCAGGGGGCTCAGCCCATTTAACCTATTATTTTCTCTACTAACATATACTGTATAACTAAATTTTGCTTATGTGGTGACATGCTTACTACCATTCCAGGTCAATGCAGTTATTACTACCTCTTCAGGGGAAAGTATGGCTTAATCTTTGTTCTGAAGGAGAGTATTATTAGAGCTGTTTGAATAATTTATTTTTTGATTCAGCTACTGAACCAGGCAATAAAAATGAAGAAAAATTATGCAGATCAAATTAAAACTAAAACTTGCCACTTTTTCCTCATCAATTCTAGAACTTACAAAGTTCCATTTATTTTGATTTGCAATCTGAAATGAGACATATTTGTCTTAGGGACCTCTGTGAAAAGCAAAGGAGAAAAAGAGAGGCTTAATTCTCAAACTACCAGTGAAAGAAATACTGGTTGCATTTTATTGTTGGCTCAAAAGTTAGTCTCAGGAAGAGTAAGAGAAAAGATTTAATCCAAACCACCTTCTTTAAGGAACTGTCAGTCTCGTTGATTTTGTCTCCATTTTACCAATTAATTATTTTAACTCTGAAACTGATTTTGCTGAAGTCTGCATGTTGCTGGGTCTGACTGAATTCAGAAAAAAAATCCAACATAAAACTAAGAAAGACCTTATAGGAAGATTGTAACAAAGATTTGCACTCACTTCAGACAAACTCATGAACATGTTACAGTTACTAAAAACTGAGCTTTGCCATCCAAATACATACAAATGTCAAATAATCAAGAGATCTTTCAAGTTTGCCTCGGCGAATTAACTTTTCAGAACCTGACTAGCATCAGAGCATAACCTACTGTGTGATGTTGAAACATTACCTTGTAACGTTCAATGACTTTCCTTTCCCCAGGAATCCCTCTCAGCAGCATTTTACTTTTTTAAAATCAGAGAAACAAGACATTTAAGAGCTTTACTAATTCTTCTCCTCTTATTACAGCATAAGCTAAATGAGATAGGAGTGCACTGACATAGGAGAACAGCCCAATGCAAAGAGTTTGAAACAGAGTCCTTGAAGAAATACATTGTGTTTTGTGGGCTGCTTGGGTTAATAAAACCAAGATCAAGCAACAGAGATAGAAAACACATATACCTCTCAACTTTGGTCAGAGAAAAAAAAACAGATCCTGGCAAGAGGGGGTATTCTAGTTCTTTTTAATGTTGTTTGTTGATTAGCTGTTTTTAAATGTGAATGTGCCAGCAGTTGTTAGTTCATTTGAACATAGAATAGAAAAAAAACTTTTCCCCTGTTATTTTTTGTAAATGTTTGATGTAGTATGTCATTTTACACAGTCACAATAAAAAATGGATCAAACACTGAAATAGTTGCTTTGTTTGCCAGTCAGAGAACAATGCCAACTGTCAGCATTTGAATTATTATAGAGCCACTTGACATGTGTACAAAAAAGACTATGTATTTTTGACTTGACTTGTATTGCATCAGCAAATAGAATTACTTAATAGGATTACTATTGAGCTATATTGTACACTTCTATTTCAGTTACAGCTTTTGTACATTGCCTCTCTTTGTACTTTACACATGTAACTGTATTATTAAAAAGAAAAATAAAACATTGAAGAGCAGGCTGCTTCGTTAAAGAATTTTATATGCTATATTTCAAAAATATTGTTAAACTTAACCAACGATGGTAAAACAAAACTCCACTGAATCACATGTTAAAAGTTATTTTTAATTATTTTATGATTAACATTATATAAACACTAAATCCGGCTCCTGTTATTTGTGTTATCTATTTGTTAAAAAGGATAGATCAACCAAATTCATGAAAAAGATAATTGTTTTGATCGGCCTGACCTAGAGGTAAACAAAGCAAAAATTTGATGTTGCTCACTGGCAGGAGTGAAAACTAAAATTACTCAATAGTAAATGGGCATAATCTGGGGGAGGCTACTCTTACAACATCTGATCATGCTTGTGTTTTTAAGCTGATGCACATTCTACTCTGACATGAATCATTCTGAACATGAAAGAATTGAAAGATAGTTCTGACAATTGCTAGAAACAAGTGTTATGCTAGCAACCTGTCATTATTAAGGAAGCTCTTCTGGACAAGCTCTCCCAACCTAGAGTGAGCGCACTTGTGTGCTGTTATGCTTATTTTACAGAAGGCAACCCTTTTCTTTAAACACAAAGTGTGCATCTTTATCAACATTACAATTCCTTCACACTGCATTTCCTTAAGATGAATGTTGCTCTGCTCTGAAGGTATATTGCATCTTTTTTTCCCAGTTAGCTCTGTAATTTTCTCCCTGGGCTTCTGCTTTTTTATAAAGCCATAGTCTGATTTTTTTTCCAAGGTACTCTTGGGGTAGGCCCTCTGCTATTATCCTTTGCTAGGGATACTCTTTGGGTTTTGAGGCGAAGAAAGAAGGGAACTAGATCAATTTGATAGAACTTGACACTGTCATTTCTAAAGAAGCCTCATAAGCAGTAAACTCCTGCACAACAGATGAATAATACTGACTTCCACTGCTCAATACTGCACACTAAATCATTCATTCTGTTATATTATTCTGATTTAATCTTCACAGCATCCCTTTTTCTTATGCAACAGTTCTGCTTCAGTCCTTAACCAGACAGAACCTTTCTATGGTAACATCTAAGTTGAACAGAAACCTGAGGTGAAAAAGGCCTCTCTTTTCCTTATTTTTCCTGTTCTAGAAAGATGTAATATAAATAAATCAATAATATAATATTCTTTGCTTCTTCCAATTAGAACAAGTAGATTGTGTTATCATGTCTTATGATCTCCATGACATGAAATATTGTATGGCAGTTATATATGTATCTGTATTTTCTTGAGATCAATCACTGCGGGTCAAGTGGAGCAAAGTCTAGTCTCAGTTAAACTGATCTGTCCTGCTACATGCTCAGTGACCTGGGGGTCGCTGGGTTTACAGACTCACAGAATTATTTATGTGAGTATGAACTGAAGACATTCCAGAGAAACTAATTTTTCCAGAAGGCAATAAGAAATGAAAACATTTGTTTAGAGTATTTCTGAAATAGAAAATGGGAACAATTGAAGTTTTAGAGGGTAATACAATATGTTTGTAGAATATAATCAACCAGTCAAAAGTGCATAGTA
Organism: Aramus guarauna; assembly: GCA_013400195.1. Classification (NCBI taxonomy): domain Eukaryota; kingdom Metazoa; phylum Chordata; class Aves; order Gruiformes; family Aramidae; genus Aramus; species Aramus guarauna. The sequence goes on along the minus strand of VXBL01010520.1, from coordinate 2,382,802 downwards.
TTTAAGATACAAAATAAATTTCAGAAAAGCTTGACTGAGTCCGTGATGAATCTGACCATATTTACTTTTGCTACAACGTGCTAAACCTTTAAGTAAAGGAAAATTAAGGCATATTTGGGTTCATTCTATTTCAAAGTGAAACTCTGAAAAACATCTTATAAAGAACACATTTGATTCCAGTAGGTGCGTGTGTATATGTGCCAAATCACTAAGTGTTTTTATGTATCCAAGGGTTTTTAACATTTAATTCTCAATCACATAAACAGGTTACCTATTTTAGATGACAGAAAAGTACAATGCAGCCTATTTCATTAAATTAAAGTCAATTCAGAAGCATGCTCTTTGATGGTTTTCTGAGAAGGGGTAAAATACCATGGAGTTACTACACAAAATGTGTAAACTGAATTAGGCTTCACGTGCAGTGAAGATAAATGCTCATCAAACTCATGCACAGACATTACATTGCTTCACAGTTCTTTTAAAAAATATACATTTATTCAAACAAGTGTGAAATGATGCCATATTAACTGACACATGAATGACCTAATTTCATACCATTAATGTCTTATTACATATACAATCAAACAATATTGGAGCAAAATATAAAGATTTTTGAAACCCTTAACAAGGGAAGCCAATGATGCCAAACCTGTCTATTCCTTACCTTGCTCAGATGTGCTCACTGATTTTTTCCTTGATGCTTTATCAAGCTCAAAGGTGCAAAAATGTTTGAAAACAAAAGGGAGAGGAGCTGAGCAGGTTAGGGGCTGCTATGAAGAACTACCTCTATGCAGACACTAAATTACTGTTTTGTAGATAAAAGCTAATTTGAACAATACCTTATCATTCTATGCTTCAGGTTACTTACCACTTAGGCATAACCCCCCAAAATTACAAAGGAGTAAGGGAAGAAACCTCTTTCCTTAAAATTTGATGATTTTCTCATTCTTAGTTCTAGACTCCTAACCATCTTGAAAATGCAGTGATGATACCTTCAGGATACATGCAGCATGCCAAACACAAATACTTTATTTCCATTGATTTCAGTGGAACCCAACTGTAAAGAAATACTCTGGGTGATTATTGGAATGTATTTTAGCCATCAGACTGTCAATATCAACAGAGGAACCAGAAGTGTAAGGATGCATGAGCTAATTAGAGAGAGAGTGTTAGAGCATGCACATATGTGTGTGTGTGGTTGCCTGTACATGAGAGCAGCAAGGGAGTTCAATGAAAATTTTGGAGTTTGAATGGCAAAAAACATTTTTTTCCATAAGGAAAGGCATGACTTTATTAGCTAAAGGCCTGACACTTCATGATGTTAAGTGCCCATTCTAAAAACAAAACTAGGATTTCTTAACAAACTCAGTATCTGAATAAACCAAAAACATAATGGTGGCTCTCTGACAAGTGCCTCAAGACACAGAAAAACAGGTATCTGGCTTGAGGCTTTGCTAAAGTGGAATTATGGAGAACCCTTACCTTTACATTTCTTTAGCACCTGACAGAAGTCAAAGAAAAATCTAAGCACAAGACTTTGTTTGTCTCTAGGCTATAAAATACAGATTGTAGGCTTACATGTGTAGGATTCTGGAACTGTGATTGTTTTGACATCACTGTCTTCAGACAATTCTTATTGTAGATGAAATTGTCCTTATTCTTCCTCCTCAGATAGATAGTTCATGTCATGACTGAAGTTATTTCCCTTGGACAGGAAGTTTGTATCTACCATTACACTGAATATAATCTGGAAGATAAATGCAGTAAAACTAGGAAGAAAATATTACCCATGAATAAATAACACCTTACCAATAAATGATATCTAGGTACCTATAGGAATATTACTCTTCAGTTTCATCATATTAGTTTCCAACCACTTTCCAGAAGAAAACACCAACATTTCAATGGTATTATTTCAATTATATAAAATCTAATGTTATAAAGATTTCCTTTAACAGTCATTTCAAGTAACAGGAACAGAGACCTTATCAGGGCCTTTCTGTATATAAAGTGGGCGTATAAAAAGTATGGAGAGAGACTTTTTCCAAGGCCTGTAGTGACAGGGCAAAGGGTATCAGTTTTAACCTGGAAGAGGATAGATTTACATTGGCCATGAGGAAGAAATTTTTTACAATGAGGGTGGTGAGACACAGGTTGCCCAGAGAAGTTGTAGATGCCCCATCCCTGGAAGTGTTCAAGGCCAGGCTGGATGAGGTTTTGAGCAACCTGGTCTAGTGAAAGATGCCCCCCCACACCTTTCCCCACCATAGCAGGGATGTTGGACTAGATGATCTCTAAAGGTCCCTTCAGAACTGAAACCATTATATGATTCTATAAATAAGGATGTGTAAGAGGAACTGATCCCGTTAAGTGTGCCTGTGGCTTTTTTTCATTCAACTTCTGACCAATAATTGTGGAGCAATAACAGGATAAAACTGATGTAACAATATTCAGATACTTTCTACATGTGTAATGATCTCTTGTCTGTGTCTAAATATGTAACTTTTTAACTCTAACAGTTTGCTGTTAAAACTTTGAATTTCCTTTGGATTGCTATTACTTCAACTTAGGAAGGCATTCCGTATTGCTAAATGTGGAACTATCAGCAACTTGATTGTCAGTCTTCCTAGATTAATATTTTGTTAATGGTTTCTTACAAGCACATCATTCAGTTCTTTCTGTAAAGCTAACCAGTAGCATGAAGCTGATTACTAGGAACAAAGGTACGTATCTAATGATCTTTTAAAAGCATCTCTTCCTTGCCTCTGCTGGACTTCAAAGGATTTAAGCATTACATTATTTGATGGATGGTTACAATAACTAGGATTCATGGAACTAGCAGCATAGCACAGACTACTACACAGTACACTTAACCAGCTATTCTTCACTCACTGTTTGTTAGATTATGCAAAGAAGTCCTAGGACTCTTTGATTCTGTTCTCAACTTGTGTAATCTTGTGTGATATGTAATCTAAAAATCTTTTTTCACCTGAAGTTGGAGGAGATGTGTTTTTTGAATCTTCAGGGTAGCCTTATACAGGTTTCTCAAAAATATATTTGGCCCAAAAAGGGGTGGGTGAAGAGGTTCACAACTTGTAAATAATCCGAAGGTTAAGTTTTCACAAAGCTGAATTCTTTGTTTTCCATTCAGCTAAGTAGGATAATTTTCTGTCAAAATTTCACTAAGTGTCACAAAGTTTTAAACTAACACCTGCAGAAATTAGAGGGGGAAAGGTGACTACTCCAGTAGCAGTACTTTTTCACTTCATTTGCATTTAAAGATACTTTTCACTTGCGTGGAATCAGTAACAAGTATAAAATTTGGGAAGTCAAAATGAAACAAAATGAAACAATTAATACCGAGAACTTGTAGAAAGCAAAATGAAAATGTAATTCTTTTTTTATTTTATTTTGTCTTTGGCAGGACTATGACTACTCTTCATCTGGTTTCTACTTGGAAATGGAATTCCTATGTATTTTACTAAAGAGTTAATTTCAAACGGCTTTGGAAAACTACAACAACAAACATGTCTAGGCATGAAGCAGCAGTCTTTGCAGGGTCTATTTTGGTTAATGTTCCTGGGTGTGCTGGGGACAGTACACAGGAAGAATCAGAGTGAAAACAATGGTGAGAATCACAGTTCTCAACTCCACTGTTGCAACCAGCACCTTTACAATGTGCAAAATTTCTGCCAGTTTTTGCTAGTTAGAAAACCAAAGATGAGTTTGTATGCCTTTGTATTGTTTTGTATTGCCTAAAAGTGCTAAGGTGAATGGAACCTGATACAGGTCATGGAAACCAGTGACTAAAATCCATTGTGATATGTTCTGTAGATTGAATGAAATCCACTGATTGGTTTTGAATGAATATTCAGAAAAGCAATTTCACCTTTAATTTATTTTCACTTACTTTAGTGCAGTGTTTCTCCAACTAAATATAAGATCCATAAAAACAGAAAGCTTAGCTATTCTACCAGAAAGACCATATGCATTGTACTTGGTTGATATGTTCATCCAAAATTTGATTAGAATTATTACTTAGAGTCTGGAAAGTCTTTGTCTCTATTTCCACTACATCTAAACCAATCTGATTCCTTCTATCTTTAGTCTTTGTCTTTAGACCTTTTCTCATAATTGAGTAACTGCATTTAATATATGAGACATATAAAACATATAAAACCATATAATTTGTAACTTCATGAATACAAAGTGTAAATGGAGTTATTTAGGTCAGGTAAGGATTTACTGACCATGAACAGATATTACTGTTCTTTGTTATACCATTCAGAAACACTCTATGTTCCACAAAAAATGAGAAAAAAATCTAGATGAACCAGATTAACAACTAATGATATAAATAAACTACCACTATCACATGAAAGTGCATCTTTTCAATGACATCTTCTTTTGTAGCTTTTGTGTGGAGAATATTTCCAGAAGGCTGTCCTTTCAAAGTACAAATGCATGTGCTAAAGACGTGGTCTGCCATTTCCCTATCTAGGACAAATCCTGTTTGTTCAAATCCACCAGATTGAATAAGTGTACTGTTGGGAGTGTTCTGTAAGGAATTGAGTAATACTTACCCTCATCTTTTCCTGATGCAAAGAAGAAGGTAAAATATAAGCTTAAGATTGCCATAAAGGAGAGTAATATAAGTATTTTACCTTACATTTTTGTTGCTTTTATTTAAAGTGTGGTTTTTAGGATCCAAATTTAGTAGGATTGCTTTCACATTCAGATATTTCACTTGAGCCCAACTTTTTACTGCTAAGCCCTTCATTCCAGGACATTATCCAGAAAGCTGGCAATAATAACTACTATTTAAATTTTTGGCAAATAATTTGTTGCAGCTGTAGTTGTGCACATGCATCATTAACTGCCTGGGCACATTTGGAAAAATTTCCTGTCTTCTTCAGGGTTTTTCATAGCTTTTCTGCTATAAGACTTATTAAGCGAAGCTATGAAAAATCTCCCAATTTCAGAGTATTTCCAACCCTCCAAGAAAGCAAGAGTCCAAATGCACCTATTAGAATTCTTCACCGTGGTTAGAAGCAACTATCACTTCTGTTTACAGTATAGGATTATAAATTATATTGAAATATCATTCAGTTACAGTCGTTCTCCAACACTGCAAAGAGATAGATGGTCTCCAGGGTAAGGTTGTCATAAAAAGGAAAATCAAACCAGCTGAATAATACAATAAGTCTGTGTATCAAGCCAGCTCAACCAAGCAGTGATAAGAACTGTGGCAGCCTTTGAGGAGCTGGCTGACAGATTTCATTTGTCTGAGTTCAGATCTTGCCCCAGTGTCATATGTCATATCTTCCCACCATCCTTTTGGTGTTCTACCGGCACCCCTCCAGGTGCTGTCAGGGGATTAGAAGGAGTCTGCCAGTTAAAATGCTTGAATGGATAAGTGAAGAGTAAAAGTAAAGATCCCGTTTCTTTCTTTCTTTTTTTTTTTTCCTTCCCTCACAAAAATGATACATTTTTGCATTTGGTTCTGTAATTAGACATGTATTAAACTTTAGAATATAAATGTGTAGTACTATGTTGAAATAGGACACTACACATATACATAGAAATAGTGATGAGAATGGAAAACAAAGATTATTAAACCCTTTGACAATATCAAGAGTTACCTTTGAATCCTATGACTACTAGTGCAATGTCTGGAACCACATAATCTGCTATTACTAATGTCTCTACAATTTAAAACAAAAATTCTTGTCCACTTGAAAATGAGAAATACCATGTGTTAACTATGATGTTTCCAGAGGAAATAAATTTAAAATAAATAAAATCCCTCTCTAACTTAATTTCTTCATAGACTTTCCCAATACATGGATTACCACTGCTCTACATCAATTTTAAGTATTTTTTGCATTTCACTCCACTGAGGCAACTAGTAAAGAGTTATATTTTACACACCTGTCTAATGCAGATTCCTGAGTTAGTTCTGAATGACTTTTGGGGAATAATTCAGATAACTAAGGTAAGCATCTAGTGACACATTAGATGCATAAATATCCTATTGTTCTCCAGTTGTTGCTCTAGAATTGCACAATTCACCTGCACTGTATCTGCCACAGCTACTATGGATGTCATGGTTACACTACTGTGTCCAAAACAGCAATAGTTATCTATGCTTAGGCATCTGAATCACAAAGTATGCATACACAACACTGGTCAAAAACATTTGTGCTCAGGTTCAGGAAGCAGCTCTGGCATGTTAAAGCAACACTTCAGACAGACTAATATATGTAGAATGACATCGTACCTGTATTGCCTACTGTTCCAGCTCAGCAGGAGCCAGGGTTATATCACCATCAACAACAGATGTCTACACAAGCACACAGGTACCTATCTATGCCATTCTGCAGATGAGAAGAACACGAAGAACAAATCCTCCTCTCAGGAATCTCAGGGCTTCAAGCTTTGGGCTTCAAGCTCTGGCAGACAGCAAACTTCCATCTCATTTTACACAAATCTCTCCCTCACATTTGCTCATACATAAGATGGGTAAAACAACAAAAAAATTCAACATCACACTTTTTATGTGTAAAATTCAACACCACACTTTTGATGTGTAATGCTGCTATAGTTTGAAAACCTAATATAAAGCACACAAATGAAACAGTAACTTTTTCAAAAAGTATTCTCTGTGAACACTTGATGAAAAGTAAAGGTAAAAGTTTTGGTCAGTTTCAAATTCTTTATTTGCAGAAGGAATCCTTGAACACTGAATAGAACTTAGAAAGGGTAAAGTACAGTTGAAAATTCAATTGGCATTTCTCTTTCAGATCAAAATTGAAGGTTTTGCACAGCATTTGTGGTTAAATGCAACAGGTTTCTAAAATCAAAGAAAAAAGATTCAAGTCCCATATAATCTAAATAAAATGATTTTTTTTTTAAATTCAGTGAATGCTACTTTATATATATTGAAATTACGAGAATAATTACTCCAGTATTAATTCTAGGCTTTTCGATCATATACACATCTGATCTCCTGAAGGAAGTGGTCAAAGACACAGGGTAAATATCTAAAAATTCCTATAACAAGTGCAGAGTATATCTGAGCTGCAGATCACAAAAGAGATGCCACAGCCTAACTGTAGAAGCAAAAAAACCTAAAATTCCATTTCGCATCTAGTCAATATATAGACTTCTAGGTTTTCATTTTTATTAATTTTAAAATATGTACCTTTCTATTTGTGAGCAAAAATAAAAGTACACATGAATGAAAATATCTGGAGGGAAAACAAATAACAGTAACTCAAGCTCCCTTTAATCAGTAGCATTCAAGAATAAAATAGCTGTCAAAAAGCTGTTTCATTGTATTGTAGTTATCAGTCCAGCCTGACACCAGAATGCCTCTAGCAATGTTGTTTTGACACACTAGTAATATCTGCAACTTGTTAGCGAGAGTTGTATTAAATCATCTTGTCACCAATTCTAGCTTTTATCAAGTTAAGTTAAACAAATTCACCACTTAAAATAGAAAATATTGTTTTCAGTAAAATAAGTCTAGATATAACATCTTTGAAATCCTATTTCCTTGTCTATATCTAGCACCAGACTTGGGTATGGAAGACAGAACAAAGGGTAAGCCCTTTTTGTTTATTAAAATAATAATAATAAATAAAAGCATAGTAAAATGAAATTATTTTTCACAACCAAATTTTAAAAGCACTTTTAAATAATGTTGATTTTAGCCAAAAGGAAACAGAAAAGTAGGTGGTGGTGCTAGATTTCTTGAACATTAAAAAAGAGCTCACCACAAGAAACATTTTTGAACAGTTTAAGGTTGGTACTATCAGTCATATTTTGAAATTTTTAATCTTTAATACTTTAGGGCCCCAAAATTAAATCAATTTAAAAAATTAACTGTGATAGCGGAGCCAAAGGATATATATTAAAGATGGCACAAAAAGATCATGTAGTAGGAGTAGATGGATTGATGCTATGACACATAATGCTGACAATATGACTCAAACATCAGAAAAATTTAAATTGTCAGAGGTGTCCTGACTTCTTAAGAGAGCATAAACTAAGAAGCACAGACTCTTGAATGAACAGATGGACACATGTCCCGAGGTTTGTGAAGTTTGTGAAGTTTTCCCGCTTCCACTGTGGAAATCTGTGGAACAGGGAATGGAAGAAATGGAAAAAGCAGGTTCCCAGCATTAAACTCTTTTAGAGAGCTCACAATCAGAACAGCTAATTTCCCTACATCACTCCCTTTTGTCATAGTTGGGGCCAAGGATAAATACACAAATAGAACACGTCTGCATCCTGATCCTCTGTCTGTAGTAGTACTCAGGAGATGGTTACTACAAATAAGTACACCACACACACCATGACTATCTTCTGACTTTTAATTAGAGTTATAATTCAAATGAGACCTTGGAGAGTAGAATATTAGTTTTGATCTGCTTTTAAATGGACCTTATCTTAGTTTGTATAGAAATCAGTGGTAAAAATCCTACCAACAACTTGATCTCACTGCCAATGCTTGCTTGGCTTTCTGAAACAAAGCAAAAAAGAGAAGACAGAAGTAGAAGGCAATAAAACAAGCAGCAAATCTAGACTCCCAGTTAGAAGTTTAAATCAATTCTGTATGAGAAAACAGTTGCTACTTTTCCCCAGTGAACTTCATGGCAAATCAGTTTTAAACTCAGTGAACACTGGGAAAAGAGCAGACTGCTGTATTTGATTCTGTCTAAGCCCTTCTATTACACAAAAGTGCAATAAAAATGCCTAGAAATATTTCAGCAGTTTCTAATTAAAATACCTGGAAAATATCCTGACATGTGCCTCTACATTCTCTTAACTAAAATAAATTTTGTTTCAGTAATCATAGTAGATTAACCCTGTCTCTAATTTTTAATTTTTCAGCCTACACTTAAACTCCTAATTCTAGATTTAGGTTACTAACAAATATCCTGATAAGAAACTAAAACTGACCGCTTATTTTTCAACCATTGTTTTCTTTCCTAAACTAAATTAGTCTATTTTTGACAAAGCTGGCAGAAATTGATTGTAGTACATCTCACAGGGATATCAGTCACTTAGACAGAAAAATCCCAAACTGACAAGGGAAGAGCAGGATGCATAGCCATTTTCCAGCAAACTTTATGGATAGAGAGAAATACTGTGTCTCCTAGCTCTGAACTCAAGGTATCTAGGTCAAACACAAGCTTCCAAAACTTTCAGAGAACAGGGAAAGTTAACATAATTCTCAGAGGAATGGGCCTTCATATGTTCTTCTGGGTGAATAAACAGTACAATTTTTTTGAATGAACTGTTTTGATTCACTTGAATTAGCAAGAGCTCCCAAAGGAAATTTTCCTACTCATGGCAAGTGCAGTTGGGATTGCCATATAAGCACAGTTTTAAAAGAGAAGACTGTAACTAGAGGATTTAGGCTAAGAATGATTAATACCAGTGTTCTACCCTTGTGAGTAGGAAAGGTGGCAGCAAATGTTCCTATAGTGAAGCGTTTGGGAGAAAAAACCTGCAAAATGACTCTTCAGTAATCATGCTCTCCATCTGTGAAGAGTATTTGCTAAAACTTTACAGTTCAGGATGGGATTTTACACTGTCCCAACTGACCTGCTTTGTCAGCTAGACCCCTGTAAGCAAAACCTTGATTCTGAAGAAAATTACCTCCACTCGTCACATGTAAAGACAAGCCAAATACTCAATCAAATCAGTGTGAATTCATCTTCTTTTTCAAAAACAAACAAACGAAAAGTATCTCCATAGATGCATAGAAGGGCACTGCAAAATTGGATAGACAAAATAATCTCATAGGCAGCACATGCTCTGTGTGAGTTCTTTGACAATGCAGAAAATCATTATTTTTCCAGTCTTATAAGTGAAATGGACATTAGACATATCATTAACATGTTTTAGAATAAGGTTTTACAAAGATAAGATTAATACTTGTGTGATAATAAAAGGTCACCAATCTGCCCTTGATAGCAGATACCTAGAATACAATCCTTCTTTTTTTTCCTCCTGAAACAAAATCTGTTTATGCAAGAAAAAAAAAAAAAAAAAAAAAAGACATTTCTCATTTGAGTTGTGAAATTTGAAGGAATGGCAAGTCTTTTAATCCCAGCCTATGAAATATCTGATTGCCTCTAGAAAGGTTTAAACAGTTTATTAATCTACAGCAAAGAATACAGAAAAAACTCAAAACCACTCAATATATCTTGAAAAAAAACCTAAGCACTTATGAGTCTGTACTCTTCAAAAAAGGAAATGGGATTTTTCCCATGGAATTCAGTTGGCATTGGATCAATCTTCAGAATGACTGTTGTTTTGATAAGAAAAAAGTTGAAGAATATTAAGTGATTTATATCTAAATATCTTATGCTAATTTCAAGGGTTTTACTTGTTAAACATTATTTACTTTGTCTGACTAATTTTAAGATGTTTGGAACTAGAAATGTCTCTTCTACCGTACCTTTTCTCTGTGCCAATATGCTGAACAATTATGAAAAGCAGTACCGAGAGTTTTCATTACAAAGAGATTTCTAAGGTATGTCACGAAAATCTCCAAGGAAAGGTTAGTAAATGCTTCTCTATATTTAATAATAAATAATGATTATTTAACAGCCAGGCTTCCAGATGCTGAAATTGCAAAAACACTGTTGGCAGCAAATCCACAGAGTTGGAACTCTCTCCACTGAGTATATATATTAAATTAAAAAAAAAAAAAGAAAAAGAAAAAAAAAAAGTTAAGTACGGTAATCTTGGGAATCATTTTACTTCTCTAAGTACAATGTCTCAGCCCACATTGATTTCCCTTTAATTATTTCCTGGTCACCAAATTCTCCTGGTGCTTCAGTTAGTGATTGTTTCCAAACAAACATTAAATTAAAAAAAAATAAAATTGTTAACTTTAACAAAGAGAGGGGTATGGTACGTGTGTGTATATATATGTTTGCATATGTATTTTTATATATATATATCGATCTCAAATGCCTAGGAAATACTTGAGTGATTGCATAACCAGGGAATTTAACAGCCATCCTATTTCAGTTTCTCTCAGATTATTCTTGTACACTAGGAAAAGCAGCATGCATTTCCCATTAATACTCAAAATCTGCAATGAACACTGAGTTTTACTTCTTCGTTGTTTTATGATGAGAATGAATTAAAGGAAATATTTCAAAGTACTGCATTCTGAAAACTAGTCTTGTTTGCAGTATGTGAGGAGAGCTGATTATTTAATTTGATAGAATCACAGAATCATTTTGGTTGGAAGAGATCTCTGGTGGTCATCCAGTCCAACCTCCTGCTCAAAGCAAGACCAACTTCCACGTCAGATAATATAGATTCATTGATAAAAGCCTTGTATACTGTGTAATAATCTGAAAAGAAAATCTCAAAGCCAAAATAGAAGAAATTTCTTTCAAAAGAGCTACATCTAAATCTTGTTCTTTTTGCCCATACAGTGATTGTAAATCTACAATAATAGAATTGGAAAACTCTGCTTGCTAAAACTGTAGATCCTTTGATACATTTTACCATTTCACTATTTGAGTGGTAACACTGCTTTTAGCATCTATATCAGTTATATTCATGCTTAGGGCTTTATCCTAGCAAACTTGTAGCCTAATACAAATGGTGGAATAAAGCAACTGTAAAATGAAATGGCTCTTAGTGCAATATCAATTTTGTGAGCAATAAGAAATTGTTATTGAAATGCTTCTCATAGGTATTTGTTTTAAAAAGAAAGAGGTATAAGGAAAAATTGTTGTATCAGGTTGGTTCTTGTTCTGTATTTATTGATGAAAAAATCCATTTAAACTTAACTTGTTCAAACGCCTCATTAAGCACAAGGAACGTGACCGAACCAGCACTGAACAACATCTGAGAAGGAGCCTGATTGATTTCAAATCCCAGTCATTTAACTACAAGCCAAAAAGAGCATTGGTCTGCAGTAAAGAAATGAATATGCTCACAATCACAACTGTTCATATGGATCTAGCTAAGTAAGGGAAACTACCTAAAGGCACACAAAGGATAAAGAATATGAATGTACAGAGATATGTGCAGATGGGAGTTGATTATTTTGTTTATACAGCAGTTGAAACAAAGGATGTTTCAATAGAAGTCAAAATGTCTTAAAAATAAAATAAGGTTATGGAACCTGAATTCAAAGATGCTATATACATAATCACCTGTTCTATGAGTTTTAGAGACTTTATAGAGTGTTTGTAGCCTGTCCGAAGGCTGAGAAAGTTCCCAAATCTGTCATTTCAAAGGCTAACAAACCTTCTGCAGAATGGGTTAGATCAAACTTTCACGCATTTAACCAGAGTACCTTTCAAATAAAAATGATACTTCTAATCTCTTCTTTCATTCATTCAGAACTGGAATTACCTGTAATTCTGCAAATAACTTATCCAATGGTCAGGCAAGTTGATCAATTATCCATTCAGTCTTATGTACTGCACACATTGATGTATATTCAGTTTCTGATGAGGTGGGAATGGTCTTTCACCTGAAAAGAAGACAGATCATTGAGAAAATCTGTAGACTCAGTTTATTTAATCCTTGAGAAACTCATAATATTCAATATAAGTACTTTAATATTCTTTTATCATAGGTATGGCATAGACTAGGAATATCTGTGAATACATTAGCATATAAAAATACTTGGCCTAGCATCCCTGGAGAGAGACAATAATTAATCATTCACAAACAAATGTTAAAACTTATTAAGCATCAGACTGAGGCTATCATATTTTAGGCAGAAACACAGAGTGAGAAATCCCACAAAGCACAGCATGAATCATGGTGACAATAGGCTAGGGATACTCAGAATAGACATCTCTGTACATAACTTACATAACTATTACACATAATAATGCCAATTAATAATGCTAGCAATAATGTACTCCGCTGGCAAATAAAAGCCTCCTCTCTGACCTTGCAAACCTTATTTCTGAAAATAATCCCGCTAAAGTCAAGCTGAGTACTTTCATAAGAATTTTTTCTAAGCTTCTGTGNGTGCATTTGCTTTCTTTTGATCTTTTTTTTAGAGTCTAACACTAATGATGAGAATTTTATTTCCTGTGTTTATAATAAAGCTGGTATTAGCTATGTGTTCTTAATTAAAGCTTTAAGATGTATTAGACAAGGGCATGAACAGATTTAAATGTACTTAGCACTCTTTGAAAAAGTTTCACATTTCGCACTTTGCTTCTAGTATAAGAGTGCAGAGATTTCACAGACAATGGAACCAGTGCTGAAGACTTTTCAAATAAGAACAGCATTCCAAAAGCCCACAGAAGTATGGATCATTTTTCAACAACTAAGGTGCAGCAAAGAATGAAGTTCAGAAACCTTCTCAACTTTCTCCACTCTTTCTGGGCTTTTACTCCCTCATCTGATCTTTGCATTCAGTAGCAAGTGTGAATACTAGGGTGGTGACAACTCTTCTTTTCTTGGACCACTTCCTTAAAATTGAATCTATGCCATGGAGTTTAAGAAGACAGTCTCCCNTAATTCCAGGGGTTTAAAAAAGAAACTCCCCCCCCAAAAAAAAAAAAAAAAAAAAAAAAAAAAATGCTGTGGGTGAAACCAATGTAAAGTAAATGTTAACATTAGAACTGAGCATAATTTTTTGTCAAAATGAGTTAAAAAACTGAACTTCAAATGAGACTGACAATTTCTACTTCATTTTAAATTAACACATATATCTTTAGTTTTGTTTTTAGGAAAATTAGGTTTGTGTGACTCCACTCTTTCTGTACACTGCTTTAATTTTTGTTGGCCAGTTTGAACTAAATTTGACAAAGGAGGGAGAAGCCACAAAGATAATTGAGTTCCTACAGTTAAAAACTGAATGGGTGAATTGGTGAAGGAAAGATGGCTTGTAACTCTTCTCATTGATGAAAAGGCTTCTGTCACAAAGCAAGGCTCAAACACATAAGAAAAGTTTCAGTTAACATTAATGCTTTCTTAAACATAGAGCTGACCAGAATGATGAAAATCCATTGGAAAGCAGGCATTGGACCCAGGGGCTCAAAGACTTAGTTGATTTCTGTCTATAAATTAATCTGGTTTTTAAGCCCTGTTTTAGAGAGAATTAAACCAGAAACTAAGTCAACTCCAAGTCCATGTTTCTGGTTGATTAGAAGTAATTTTCTAAGGGATTTTTATTTCCTTTATACTTAGATACTGAACTAAAAGCACCATTATTTCACCTTTCCACCTCAAGCCAACTGGTGCATGAAAAGTGTAGAATTGTCTGTCCTGGACACTGGACACTGAAGTAGTTGTTCATTTGTCTGTTATTCTTGACTAAAACTGTGAAAACACTGTGTAAGTATAAAGGATTTAAAACAAGTAAACAAACCTAAATGTTACTCTTTCACTGTTATAAATCTATTTCCTTTTTGAAATTATTCTCTTTTATCATGTACTTGCCTTCAACAGTAGTGTTCTGACTTTGGTTAAGCTGTCAATAAAAATTGATGTGGAGTGGACATATTAGGAAAGAAAACAGTACTCCACTAGAAAATTAACAACTTGTTATATTACTATTTGTATTTTGGATTACTTTTTCATCATCTCTCTAAAGATAGCAGAAAATCAGCTCATTATTTCAGTGTTCTATGGACGAAACTACTTCCCTTGCCCTCAAATTTGACAGTATATTCTGTCACAGAAGACAGTAAGAAAGAGAAATAAATACACTGGCATAAATGAAAGTTTAATCTGTATCTGAGAAGACCAGTTATGATCATTAGCATTTTAATCATCAATAGAAATTCAGGAAACCCTAATCCCTTTGTCTGGTTGTATGCACTTCTTTTGTCTTTTGGATAACTTGTGTGATTTCCACATTCATTATTTGCACTTCATTACTGTGAACAACATAACATGCTTTCCAAGGGAAGGCAACAAATATGTAACACCTACCTCTCTTAAATAAACATTAGTTTATTTAAGCTATTAGTTTATTTAAGCTATTAGAAAACAAAATATAATTACTAAGTTTTTCATAACCTCTGAGAAGAGCCCCCTTGGTTGTCATTACACACAATGAGGTATTTATGAGTAATTAGGGATTTCTAATTATTCATAGAATCTGCACCCACCATGTGCTTCTTTCATATCTCCAAGGCACAGAGGTAGGGGGAGAAGGAAGCTAGTAAGTCCAGGATGCCCCTTCCCTGTGAAACTTATCCATTTCACCTTCACAGTAATAGGAAAAAAAAAGTGATTTCTAAATGCATCAATAACCTAAGTCCCATTTTTTGGTCCTTTGTTGCCCCTGAATCCCTTATCTTTATGGCAGGCTATGATATTATCTGTCTCACTGCAAGACTGAAAATAAGAGGGCTGTCAGGATGACATGCATCTAAAAGCAATAGCTTACTATTAAATGAAAGACCTTCCTACAACAATTGAAAATATTTTCTGTTTTTGTTTTGTTTCATATTGTTTTACTTGCTGATAAACACCGATTGAGGGGGAAAAAGGGAAAAAAAGTATGTAACTGTGTATCAACTCCAAGCAGTTGTACTGTTTGTGGTCATGTTGCATAGCTGAGTGATATGAAAAAGCAGTGAATCTCTCAAGCAGTGATTCTGCCCCAGTACAGCAATAGCATCAGTGAGTGCACCTAGACAGACTGCCAAAAGTAGTAGGTTTACATTAGCTGCTTTCTGAAATGCAGAAATTTTACAAGAACGACAGTAAGTCCATTGGATAAAACCCTCTTGCATCTTTAGAAAAATTAAGGCAAGTAGTTCACTTGCACCTTGTCTGGTCCTTAATATTAGTACATATTGAGTATACTGGTTGGTAAGATATGACATTCCTCAGCATTGTTACACTGAAGCTTCATTGCTCCTCGTGCTCTGTGTCAATCAGCCTACCACATGGCAGACCAAAGGTATTAGAGGTATCTTTGCACAAAAGACAGGGCGAGAACACAGGATTCTCAGCAGCCAAACTGAGCAAGAGAGAATAATTATGAATTCTGCACGAAAAGGAGGGAGTACAGCAGTGGTTTGGGAGAAGCAGAACTTACCAGGTGGGACAATTCAAGGCTTTTTACATCATCTTCAGTATCTCGTAAACAAAAAACCTATATTACTCCTAAGGTGGTCTCACTTAATCCACTGTCTAACAGCCTCAGTTTCTCTTCAGAACAAGGAGCAACTGAGTCATTACAAAAGACTTGCTGAACAGATCCAGATTTTGCATTTGGAAAGTTATGTACTAAGAAACTGCAATATTGTATCCAGAACCCTCCTAAATGTTTGTAGCTTCTACTATCAGTTCTTTTCTGTTATTTCCAGGATTGCTGATGATACAGTGGCCATATCTATTTCTGTTGCCATACATGCAGGAAGAGTAAACTCAGGTATATACACTGTAATGTATTTCTTCCATGGCATATCACCTCTGAAACATTGAAATCTAAGCAAGTAATTTTTAAGGCAATCAAGTAAGGCTCGTGAAAACAATTAAGTTAAACGTTTTACTTGTTAACTCAGTCATGTTGTTAGCTATGGAGGGGGCAAGGGAGAAAAAAAAAAAAATTAACAAATATTTAAAGATAGCCTACGGGGGAAAAAAAAAAAGAAAAGAAAAAAAGACAGACTTAAAATTTATAACAGTTCAAAACTGTGAAAAAAACAATGAGAGGTTTTAAGATTATCAGGCTGAATCTTTCATAATTCAGTCATACTTCTAACAATTCAATCTCTTTACTGCCTCTAAAGTACAGCTTAAAAGAATTAAATCTACCTTTGCTATTTGCGAACAAAGAAACCACATTATAATATTTTTAGTTTGTTGACTGACCTTTACAGGAATTTCTACCTGGCAGTTTTTATTCTTAGCTTGAATTTGCTACAGACTTTCAAAAGATGAATTGTCATCCACCTTGTAAAGGGTTTTGCAGAGATAATTTAGGATGAGGTTATCTCTAGATAGCTTTGTCTCACACTAGGACACTCACTTTCTTCTGTCTCAAAAGATTTCTTCAATCTTACTAGAATTAGAAAAAAAAAATCCTTTTTTTTTTTTTTGTGATAAGTATTTATGGCATTCAGGTGCTATAGAAATTAAACATTAGGCTTCCATGAGGCACAAGAGTTCATGGATCAAAATTATTTCATTTAAGAAAATGCTTGTGACAGTGAAATTAATTCAACAAATCTTGCAGAAGACAGGACTGGCTAAGAGTTTCTAACTTTCAGATAATAGCAATAATGATGATTTATTATTATTAGCCTATCACTTTCTATGTGCTTAGTGTGAAAAGTGTATGACTAAAGAGTTTCTGCAGACATGTTTGGCAAGTTTGTGGTGATTTTGATGATGAAATCCTTTCAGAGATACAAAAAGATGACACTGTTCCTGTAGTCTAGAAAGCCGGAAAAAAAAAATAAAAAATCTTTGTGTGACACCTTGACTAATTATTAACAATTGCAATACCATGTTCTTGTTCTGTTCTTAGCTATGCTTCTTGGAAAATGTTGAATTAAAAAGTGATTCCAATAGAGTGGGTTTCTTGCAGGATCTCAAAATGAATAATGTGTAGAAGAAATGTATTTCCAATCACTGAGAAATAGGTAAGGTTTTCTGTTCTGTCACAAATGCCCTCTTGTTCCACTGAACTGAGCTGTAAAATTTCTCTTATCTGGAAAGGATGATCCTGCAACAAGTTACTGGCATAATAAAGAAAAGAGTATCCAAATAAAAAATTAGAATGCAAATTAGATACAGAAGAACATCCATTCTGCATTTAGCATTTGCACGTAACTCAGTAGTTCTTCCAAACAGATCACTGAATGGGACAAAGTCTGCACTCCTAAAGTATAGAGCCATGGTCCTGCTTTTTGTCGTGCTCCCTCCTCTCAGTATCCTGAACTCCAGAATCTCATGGTCACTGCAACAAATGATATCCCAGACTTTCATGTCCCCAATCTTTCCTTCCTTGTCTGTGAGGTCCAGCAGACCACATCCCTTCATTGGATCCTCAATCACCTGTCATAGGAAGTTGTCATTGATGTACTCCAGAAACCTCCTGGATTGTCTGCTGTTTGTGTTTTGCCTCCAGCAGACATTGGGGTGGTTGAAGTACCCCATAAAGACCATAACCTGTGAAAGGGAGGCTTCTTCCACTTCTCTGAAACCTCATCTACTTCTTACCTATAGCAGATACTCATCACAGTATTATCCTCATTGGTCTGTATGCTAATCCTCATCTATAACCTCTAAGATGGCCCATCACCGATTCCAAGGCAGAGCTCTACATATTCCCGCTTGCTCTCTCACATAAAGGTCATGCTGCTGTCCCAGCCTGGCCTTCCTACTGAGCCTGTATCCAACCACTGCTACATTCCAGTTGTGTGAACTACCCCACCACATCTCAGCGACCCCAATGAGATTGCAGCCCTGCAACTGCACACCGTCCTCTGTTCATCCTGCTTGTTTACCATGCTGCATACAGGTACTTCAGAAAAGCATGCAGTTGTGCCATTTCCCTTGAAGAGGTATGGACGAGAGGTTTCCTTATAATGCAGCCCTGTAGACACCACCTTATTCTGTGGATGTTCTTGAAAGTGGCTAACATAATGGTGTACAAAAAAAGAAAAAAGCTCATCATTACTTTCTAAAAAAAAAAAAAAAAAAAAAAAAAAAAAAAAAAAAAAAAAAAAAAGTATTTTTTTAATCCTTATTAAGTGAATGCTGTCCTACTATTTTCTACACAGAACTATGATGAAGGTGAAGAGAGAAAAAAAAGACTATTTCATAAATAGCATAAACCTAACTTTGCAATTAAAGGCCTATAATGAGTGCATGTAGATAAATATATGTATAACATTTTGTTTGGACAATTGGACAAGAAGTCATATCAGAAGGGAATCTGCAAACATTTAAAACCCACAGAACTGGTAACAACATAGTAAGCACTAGTTAAAATTCACATATATTTTGCATTATATATAACTCAGCATATGAGAATCAATCTGCACAATAAACACAAACTGTACTTCCACAGTGCAAAATATTTACAGTAGTAAACTGAATACTGATACATCCCTTAGTAATCCCTTAGGTTTCAGCACATGTTAAAGATTAAGTACTGAGCAACATATTTATCTGATTATTAAATATTTATCTTCTCCCCTCCTTTAAAGAATAAATAATCTATTTTCCCTGAAGCAAAAATATTTTGCTTTGGAAGTACTTGTGTTCATCAATGTGATTTTAATACTTAATTACAAATGAGGGATTTACTTGAATGAACTACATGTAGAAATAAAAAAATTAATGTCACCAAACAAAATGGAATTTTAGTTGCAATATTAACTGGATCCAAATTATGTGATCCTGCAGTGACAATACTGAGTTAACTCAGAATTAATCCAATGGCAGAATTTTGCTGTAGATGTCTACCATACAAAAGTAATTAGATAGAGTTTGAGATTTTGAAAAGCATTCAGTCTTGGTCTAACACTTAATCCTCAAGAAGTCAATGATAAACCAGCCACAAGCTTTAATGGAATCAGAATTAAGCTGCTGACTCACTTAAACTTACCATGTATAGAATGCAATTCCTTGTTCTCCCTCCCTCTGTCCCCCCAAAATCTCTTATCATCAGAGACATACTTTTGGGGAACTGTATTTGCAGTAATAGAACACCAAAATTCAGTTCCAAGTATGTGTATCAATATGAACAGGGAGACAGGTCAAAGTGTTAGGCCATGTTAATTTAGGCCCAGACTATTGGAGAAAATAATGTAATATATGATGTATTTCCCAAGAATTTGAAAAACTCACATGAAACTCTCTCTCTTCCAAACACTACTAAAAATTTGGCCCTTTTCTTAAAATGCTTTGCATACAATGACTTTTCATGGCATTATTTAATTTCTGCCACACATACACTCCACTGATATATATTTGAATAATATAAGACAGGACATGTAAATGGCAGGTGGAATTTTGGTAACTATAGGAAAAACATGATAGATAATTATAGGAATACAAGAAGAGTTTATAAAATGGAGGCCACAGCAGAATAAGCAGAACGTATCATTCTACAGGGTTTTTTTCTTTCACTTCAGGTTTTTGGTTTTGTTTGAGTTTTCTGGGGTTTTTTGTTTGTTTGGGTTTGTGGTTCCCCCCCCCCCAATTCCTCTGATGACAGAGCAGTAACATTGCATAACTGCAGTAACTAATTACATTATATTTCCTGATATTGAGCAAATTACTTGCTCTTCCAGACATCTGCAACATACAGGTTTGGGTTTCTGATAACTAGAATGGTCTACAATATTATGTTGTTGTCTCACTCATTTAAGTAAAAACAGTAATATTGTAAAAATCCCCTATGATGATGAACGTGGTAATCACCACAACATGTGCTAAATCCTTTCAGAGTAGTTTGATAATAAATTATGGGGACATCTATATCTTTAATTGTCTTTAGAAAATAAATTTATATTTGCTATAAATGTAAATTGTTCTCAGAATTGAGTAGTTTTCCTCCAGTATGGAATAGTGTACTTAATGCTCCAGTATAGCTTTACTTGACTGTTTTCACTCAGAGGTGGTTGGTAGGCCATTACCTGGTGCAGTCATAGTCATGTGAAAAAAAGGAAGAAATAACAAAGGCTAGGATATTAAATACTTATAACACTGTCCTTCACTGAGGAAGTTACCATTCAAATAGAAACATTCCCCAAAACCAGAATCCACATTTGTGTAATATCTGAATACACTGCTTGGATGCGGATGCAGCCAATAGGTATGGGCAAACTGGCAGTCTGCAAAATATGTACTGTGCAATCTGGTCTTGCAGATGTGCAGGAGGTACACGAACACTTCTGGGAATGTAAATCCAACTTTTTGCCAAGTGATGTTCCTTATTGAAAATCTGTTAGGTATTACAAAACTAGACTGTGAAAGTCCCTGTCGACATAAGATAGCACAGGAAAATGAACAGAGCAGTGGAATGTAGGGAATGGCCCAGAACTGAGACTGGGAACTCACCCGTGCTTGATCAGCTCACCTGGGAGTATCTTGCCTTGAGAGAACCAGTATCACATATAGGTGATACAGTGTCTGCACAGCATTGCAAGGTGCTGCAAGCACAGAAGTAAGACAGGAAAGACTCTATTTTCAGCTCCCTTAATGCTGGCTGGTGGAGAACTCAACAAACTAAAGTATGTTTAAAGTATCTTTCTTCATTTACCAGTATTTTCATCTCAAAGACCACAAGACTTGATTCATTCCAGACCTTCACTCAGATGAAGAAACACTACATGGGTTAAAGCTATTAACTCACAGTTTATGGCTTCCAGAAGGCTGCTGTTTTATTGTCTGTTTATGTCTTCTTTGACAATACATAACTAATACAGTTAAAAAAGTTAATCTCAATACAGTCTTCTCAAAATATATTCCTCTGATGCTTGCAATTTACTTTGTAATCTGCTTTTCCTTAAGGGCCCTGCTGTGTCTTTCATTCAGTTTTGTTGTGTACTATGCCATTGCGTAAATAATAGTCTTAGAAATGTGTCTTGTTATTTATAATAGGGCACCTTATGACTTTTCACCTGGGCTACATATCTATCTCACTTCAGCAGATGTTGCTGATCTTCCTAGGGGTATTCTAACTTTCATTGCTTTATTTTCTCACTGAGTAACCAGATGCCAAACCACAGAAATATCAAATTCTGATGAAATGTACATCTACTTCAGTCATCAGAATACAAATTAGATAACTAACCTACACCAGCAGGGCATAATTAAAGATTGAAGACTGCAGGCAAAACCCTAACTGATGCTTACTTTGCAGTTCTTCCAAACCTATAATCCATTTAGAAAGAATGGTTTTGAGATCTACACTCTGCTTGGCTTTGTCATTGAGTTGCTGAGTGACTTTCCCTTTATTTTCATTAGCTGTTAAATCGGTTTATTAGAGAAGTAGAATAAGTATGGACAAATGCAACTAGTATGATCGGAAACATGGAGGAAGTTCAGTCTGAGGGGAATTTCAATAAGCTACAAAACTTCCCATTCATAAAAGCTGGGACATATGATGGAGATCTGAAAGTTGCTAGGGATGCAAATGGTTTTGTATTCTTTCTCAAAACACAGGGACCTGGGTACATTCAGTGAAACCATCAGGCGTTAGGTTTAAACCAGAGTGCTCTCTTATGCAACCAATGCATTTGGCACATAAACCTATGAAGATAAAAGGTTATATGGGTTCAGAGAGGGATTAGCAAAATTAAAGGAACATTGGATTAGTATTAGCTATCAAACACAAATATCTGTGCACAATTTCTTGTTCAAGAACATTTTCTAGAAGTTGGGAAAACATGACCCAAGGTATGACCTATTCTTTCCCTAAAATTCCAGTAGTCCCTTCTGTTGGAACAAGTTGCCAAAATAAACAAATGTAAAGATCCAGTCTTGTGTGGCAGCTACATAGTCAGCAAAATGTTTATCACATCAGCTTGTGAAGCTTTACATTTTCATGAAGGAGTGGAATGTCTGGTGGTAGTTTAAAAAAACATTACAGAAATGTAAAGGGAAGTAATGACCTGGCTATAAATCTTTAGTTTCTAGATGGTTTTAAATTTTTTTTGTTTGTGCGAAATTAGCAAGTATAACGCTTGCTCAAATTCACTTTTTGATCAGGATAAGCACTGTTGATCATAATTTGTTATAGGAAGAGATATTGAATTTTTTTTTTTTTTTTTTTTTTTTTTTTTTTTTTTGAGTATATACACATGATTCGGATAGTAGGAGTATGCGGGACCTAATTAGTGCACTGTACTTTGTACCTAGGGATGTCAACAGAAGGCAGAATATGTGCTTAAATAACACAGAGCTTTTGCCATGAAGATTGCAGTCTCAGATTTCCACTCTGGAAATGGCTGAACACTGTGTGAAATACCTACACAAAAAAAAAAAAGTAATTACATAAAACAGAGCAATTACTCATTTGTGCCAACACACTTGACTAAAACAGGGCAAGGATAAAATCTTATGAAATGTCAATGAACTTGAATGATTTTTTTCATTTAATTTTTTTTCCCCAGTTGTTTCAACATTTACTAATTTGTCTGAGATTTTACAAGTGTGCTAAAAAGGAAAACAGTGACTGGAAGAATCTAGTTCATTATGAGTAACTGCAAATACAAACTCCTGGCAGGTTTGTACCTTTTTTGTAATCTGATATTTAAAATATGCCTCATTCATTTTTAATTAAATGAGCTGCTCAAACTTCTGTATTACAGTTTTGTTGTCAGAGTTATTTCAGCTACTTCTGAAAGGTTTAAGGTTTATAATACTTTGCAATCTGTTCAGGCAAAGAAAACTCCCTTTAAGTCCTGGTGATACTGATATCCACACAGTCCAGATAGATACAAAGGGAAGTTTTACTTGAATTTGCTCACATGGGCACCCACATATGTAAAGATCTTGAGCACTAGTAGAGCTGCTTAAGTGTTCCGTTCTTCCACTGAGGGCATTTTTAACTCCTGGTACCTTATGTTACTCAGTAATCTGTTGCCGAACAGAATTCTGAATTGGCAAAAAAAATCCAGCTTCTCAGCAATTGGAGATTCTGCTACAGCAACAGCTGAGGATAAGGTGCTACGGAAAGTAATCATGGTCACCATTAGCACAGGGTGTCCTAAGCAGCATGTTGCTAGCCCCTATTACTGAGCAAGTAAAGAAATGAGAATTTTATTCCAAAGAACTTAGGGAGAGCAATTTCTAAGGCATTACTGAAAACATATGTTAAAAAGGAACTCATCTCAGCATTGAGAAATCTAAAACAGGGACCAGAAATATTTTATACCAGAAAAGTATACACATATACTCCTTGTGAGTATACAAATAAAAGTGGAAGCCAAGAAGCTTGATTAAGTCCATACACACAAAAAAACCCAGAGCATATATTTACAGAATATTAACATATAGCATAAAGAACAAAACCTCTTTATGTAGTTAGTCTTAGATTATTTTTTTCACTTCCCACAAATGATCTAGTTAGAAAGCATTGTATTAGAAATAACAAGTTATTGTGAATATAAGACATTTTTCTTAAAAAGAAATCAGATTTGATAGCTGACACAGTGAAATCTAAATACTGATCAATATTTTGGCAGGATAGAATTTAAGCAGTTTGTTTTGATGTAAAATTATACAATCTAAATGAAAATATAAAATCTAGATAATATTTTCCATCATGTGTTAGGGAATAAGAGTTATAAAAAAAAAATATTAGCAAAGATGAAGACCGTACAAAACCTCTGATCTATATTTAGCACTCCTAAGTTATAAAATACTACAAATGGGTTACCCTGACTAATATTTAATTAAATGCAAACAACAATTCCTGTGTTATTAGCAACTTAAAAGCAGAACTGCAGGGAATAATGGGATACAAAAGGGGATAGGAAAAGCCAACTAAACCCCAAATCCTTCATAACTTAAGCAGAAAGTTAGTACAATTTGAATTATAATATTCTTAGGTATATACTGAATGTATTTGTATCTTTAGTAAGACACAGTGGTCACACACAGCAACATGCCAGTACATGCCAGTACATAGTCTGGCAGTTAAAGGAGATTATAACAGGTATTATGGAGAAACTTCCGGTATGGAAGAGAGATTATTAGTTAGATTTCAGCCAACAAATTAGCAGATCTCTGAGATCTTTTGCCTTTGGACAAAATAATCTTCCATTCATTTAGTCAAGATAAAAGCAATAAAACATGTCTTCAAACTCACTGAAATATGTTCATTAGCAAGACACTACTAAGGTTTATAGTATCGGTAGAAAGCCTACATTGTCTCTAATTCATCATACATTTAGAATAACTTGATTTTTAATTCCAGTAGAACTCCAGAAAAATTTTAACTGAAATGTTTCATGCGCAAATACTCAGCTCAGATTTTACTAATTATATTTAACCTCAAAACGCTTAAAAAACTATTATATGATTAACTTCTAGCGCTACATGTCCAAAGCATGCAAATGTGCTCCTGTGCACCCAGTATAGTGGTTGGGGAAAGAAGAACTCATCAGCTTAAAAGAAACATTTCAAGCATTCTCTTTAGTAGTCTGAAGGGAAAGTTGGAGCTTTCCATAGAAAGATTAAAGAGCAGAAAAGACATTGTAGGAAGATCTTTCCTCCACTTAGACATGACAGATGATACACTCTGTGCCAGTATAATAAATAATTTCTAGTATAGGGAATACACTTAACAGCTGAGCAACAGAGATGTAACTTACACTGTCAGATCATGGAAGTAAGACAACGAATTAAGAGTACCTAAATAGTAACAGAGAATAGACAGAAGTAGTTAAGGATTCTGTCATGGACGCCAGTGCTAAGACATTTGAAGCCAAAGGTAGTATCTCAGATGAAAGTACTATTTTTATGAATTTAATTGCCTAATAAAGGATACAGAGATGGAAATCTATAAATTATTTAGCTGTCACATTTTTAACAGCTTCAGTTTTCTTATATCTTCATCTTCTTAATCAATGATGAGGCCATGATTTATAGTATGTATTGCTCCCCAACAAAATGTAATAGCATCTTTATAGGACAAGCTCTATTACACCAGTGAGGAGACTGCAAGCTGGTTCAGTGACTTCAGTAGGAGAAATACATACTCTATATCTGACTGACCTTAACAAGGCCAGACAGGTGCCCTAATAGACACTTTTTAATGCAGGCCTTTTGGTATTAGTATAAATCAGCCTCTGACACTCAGTCCAATGACCTTTGATGATTAATGTTTGGATGTGCTGGTCCTTAGCAAACAAAAATTCTCATTATCAAATATTTCAGATGATATTGGAATTTTTAAATATTCTAATTTTTAATCAGAAAATATGCAGGGAAACTTGTAATTGTAACTCAAGTTATCAGAGGAATTTTTTTTTCTACCTTTCCTTCAACTTCCCCTCTACCCTCAAGGCTACTTTTTCTGAGTGTGAGCATGTCACATTTCTACTCTGAACCAAAAATATAATTTCTACTCCTTCTCTTATTCCTCACCATCACAAATACAATTATTTTTGGTAAGATGGCTTCTTAGCCTTGACATCATATGTACTTGTCCCAAAGAGAGATGGATATTGATCACCATCAATTAAATCTATAAATGACGTTTAGATAAGAGAAAATTAATAGCACACGTATCTTTGTGGTTATTCCATTCCTGACCTAGCTCAGGTCTTTTCAGCCATGCAGGTCAATTTTTCTATACCAAAGATCAGGAAAAAGCAATTGACTCTGTCCTGATTGTTGGTGACACCAATTTTTCAGTTTTAATTGTTGTACTCTTCCTTCTCCTTTCTCCAAATGCTTTCACCTCTCAGAGTTGAGAAGAGGCAGACTTGGACCAGGCATGCAGGCACCGGCCCATGGCCAAATCAGGCAACACAGCCTAACTTGCTCTATACTCACATTATTCTCACTAGTCCATTTACAACTAAAACGTTCCCCAAATTTTGTTTCTGTGCAGCCTGACAGACAGTATCGTATGTTGTTTAGGACAGTAATAATGTCAAACTGTAAAAATACCACAAAACTTCAGTTAACAAATAGTAATGTTTTATTTTGTTATAGCTGCAGAACCAAACTGAAGTGTCTGAGCTTATTTATCACTCAAGTGATGCTTGAGTGAAAGTGATCTGGTCAATACTTCATGCTTTACCACATAATACTAACACATAATTAAGTAAACCAATTGCAGTTTGAAATGTAAGCAGATTACTAATATCAGAAATTTTTCATTCCTCAACTATAAGCATTCACACACTTTGATATGTTTCCCAATGAAGTGAAAAAGGAATACATTTGAAGCAAAGAATCCACCTACATCAAATGGTTTTGATCCTAAAAGCAATACCAAATGGATTTACTTGCCCAAATATTCACCTATTGAGGATTTAGTTTTCTTTTTCAAGCATCTTCACTTACAGATCTCTCAGAAGTGACAGAAGTCCCACTGTATTCTTGGCCAGAAAGCGATCTGTTAGATAGCTCAATAGTGCTATAAAGTGTATTTGAAAACCTTCTGGCATCAGCAATCCCCTGGTGCCAGTCAAGGTGAAATACTTTATGTCAATAATAGTGTCACTTAGCAATAGTTCACATCAGCCCTCTATTATAACCTCTTGTGAAAACCTAGAGTTTCTATTAACCACGGGAAGAGCTGATGAAAAGCCTTCTTGGGTTATCAGAATTACCTGTGCCTGATTTATTCTGCTGCTTCAAGGATGCATCCACATAGAAGATGGAATTCAAATTTACACAGCAAGTAAAAGGTTAACTAATCATTTTCCCCCACTCCTGTACAGTTAGTGCAGTCAAATAGACAGAAAACTTGAACCTCAGGTTGCTATGGCACAAATAGCCTCTGTATGTGCACTACTTAGTAAGGTATTTCTTAAATCTACTTCTGAATTACCTTAATAAACTTGCATCTCAGTCTTTTAATTGAGTCCAGGGGTGGTTCATTATACAATCCCCAGATAATCTGCTTAAGGGAAGCTATTTTCAATGTGAGTATGTCCTGTATGCACATGCACCTTTTTGTGAGAAAGAACTACTTGCTTTTTGTGAATGGTAACCATGATTTCAACGGGAATTTTGGTTACATATGTGATTCTGTACATCTAAGGTGAACATGAAAATAGCAAACTGAAGACAGACATTTAAAATGAAACTCATATTACCACAAAAGCATTGAAAGGTATGAAGTTGAAAAGAGAATGAAATTGTGTCTCAAGAGATCCCATGACAATATGTATTAGTATTTCCTTTATACAGATTTGAGAGTACATGTTTAGAAGTTCATGCCTCCATCTTATGTAGCTCTGTCATAATTTAACAGTAGTTACAATACCACAAGTGGGTTTTGGGTTAATTTATAATTTTTTTTTTAACTAAATTAAAACACATGGAGATAGAGAAGTTTTTATGAGGACACTGTTTCCAAAAACATCTAGGGAATTTATCAAATGAAGGTACAGAAATAAAAACACTGTTACAGACAATAGATATATGTGTAGTTATTATATTAGTTCAACTCTAGATAACATAAATAATTTTTTTCTCTCAGTTTAGGAAACTGTTCTGTCAGGATCTATTGTATTAAGTTGGTTTAATGCATACAGTAATCCCTTCATAACAGAAATTTTTATATCCATTAGAGGCATTTATGAAAGATGTTTAATGTAAAATTATTCCAAAATTACCACAAAACTTGATTGCCAGCTGTTATGAAACAGTCAATGAATTTGGCATGCCCCTTGAAAATAACGCACTTCAGGAAATCATTAATACCTTTCTTCTTTTCAGGAAAATTATATACCTTGCCCTATAGATTCCTTCCTCAATATTTTTTTTTTTTTTTTTTTTTAAATTTACTACTTCCTCCTCATGGCTCCCTAAGCAAACAGTTATGGCTTTTTGCAAAGCAATATACTTCTTTTGTTTTCTAAAGCCTCTGCAGTTTGAAAATGCATCCAGAAAAGTGCTGGGAGTATACAGTCCACTGTATATTACTTACTGTTGCTTTTAACAACCGCATCACCAGTACATATCCTGTCATTGATCTGCATGTGCTGAAGTTTGTATTGAAATCAATGGAGACATCTACAGGAAAAAAAAAAAAAAAAATCAAAGGCAGGAAAGTGTCTTCTAATGAACAGACCTAAAGTCTGTCACAACTCCCATTAGCAAAATAAACTACACTTCCAGAGAGTTACTAATGTTAAGCTTAGTGCCATTCAATATAAGCTTGTAAATACATTCATTTAAATAGTTATTTAAATAGTTGCCACAAACTCATTCTGCTTTACTCTACAACTCTCCTTGTGGAACACAAAATGTAGCTTTGTTATTTTGCCCTCCTTTCCCAAACATACTGTTAGACTCCCTAGGCACTAGATGACTTCCTCAGTCTTGTTCATCCTTAGTGTTTCTGACTGATCTGAGGAAGAAAACGTGCTTGGAATAGCAATCAGGTATGGAAGAGCATTATTGCTAACAAGGACCATCAAGGCAATCTGTTCATGAACAAAACATAATGGAAAAGAAACTCTAAACTGTACTTTCGTATTTAAGTACCCACTACTTCTGACATATCATAATGCTTAGAGGAAGCTTAAATTGTAATAGAAAGTTTATTGAAGGATTTAGAAAATTCTGTTCCATTTCTGCAACTACATTACATGAATCAAAGGCATAGGTAGCCAGAAGAAAGTTTCTAAATTCCCAGGGAGGCAGAATAAGCCCATTAATTTTGTTATTACTTAATCTTATTTCACACACTGCCTTGCATGTAATTAATTTAAAAATAATTCAGACTATATCTGGTGATCTAACTGATTATGAAACAGAGTATTATTGGTTACCTATCTCTACATTACTAATAAAAATCTACGAGTGCCATAAGGTAAAACTAAACACAGAAAATATGTCTAAACAGTTCTAAAACAATCCTTTGTTTCTCTTAATATATTAAAAATACTTCAAAAATAAGAATTTTAAATACATTCACAATCTTCAAAATACTTTTCATTTTTTTAACAGATTCTTTATTTTAAATTCTTCAAATTAAAAACATAATGCTTTTTCAAAGCATAAAGCCATACTCTAGAATATACCACATTAGGCCAACAATACCATTTGTGAAATACGTGAAGGCATTCTGAGATTTGATGATAGTGGTGAATCCTAGTGTAATAGAGTAAAATTGTATTTGAACAAAGGCAACATCTATTATTATTTATACCAGAATAAGAAAACCAAAACAGATATTTGTAGATAGATACAAAGGACGAATATTTATAATACAATGAACCAAGAAAAGCATGGCCACTTCCTAATTCTGCAAGATGTAAAGTGTTAAGAGTATCTGAGAAATATTATATCTGCATTTTCACAATATTTTCATTAGTATACAGACCTTGAATGAAATCTTGGCAAAATTGAAGGCATATGGAATTTACTATTGACATGAAAAAACAGGAATCCATTTTATGTGCAAAAACAGCATACAGATAATATTTGTGTTTTTACTTGTATGTTTATTTTTATTATATTTTTTGAACTTCTCTGAAAAAAAATGCTACAATAGTGTCTTCAACAGTTATGAACTTTGTAAAAGCCACTAGAGAATTCAGAGTGTGTCTCAACTGACACTAGCCTGCCATCTGCTACCAAAAAGGGCACATATGCTTTGGATTTACTAACCCATTTATCATGCCAGAGGTTATACTGGCATGAATAGCCACTTCTGTAAATAATAGATAATGTTGGGGAATTCGGTGTGATAATGATTCTTCTGAAGCATATTGCTGAAAAGAATTAAATATTCAGAATAATTAGACACTTTAAATTTTAACTGTGATTCTTAGTAGTTCCTTATGCTAATTTTGCAATTCTTTGAGTTTTATATGTGCTTTTAAAAATATTTTTAATTTAACCTTGCACATGTCAAATACAAAGGTTTTCTAGAAATAAAGTGTTGCGCAGATGACAGTTTCAGCTTTGCTCTATATTTTCGTATTCTGTGTAACTGTAGAAATAGATAGTTGGTATCAAACGACGGAAAAAGTCTTAAGGAAATCTGTATATCCTTTATGCAATGAAGCATGAAGTAATTGCATTGAAAATATAGTCTCTGATCTTGCAGACATTCCATTTCCCCAGCATAACTTCCAAATAATTGGCTTTCATATAACTGAAAACCAGAGGAGCTTGGAAATGAAAGTTCACCCAGCCAGTTAGGGAACTGGATTTCATGAGAACTATTCACCACAGATAATCCAGTTTCATTTCTGTTTTGTAGGTGACAGTAAAAAAACTAGTATTAATCAAATACCATAACTTTATAATCTGTATAAAAATGTTTCAGGTATAAATTGCATCTAGAAGTACTTTGTCTCCATCTACCCAATTCCTAGGATCTGCCATTTTAACTGGTCGATCATCCCCTTCCATTAGTATTTGAATTTTAATTATAGATCTTGTCTATATAACAAATCCAGAAATTTCCAATGGACGTCATGTAATACTGCATCCCCTAAACTACAACTTGCTAATGATGATTATCCCATCTTACCACTTCTATATTACTAATTCCATAAAGAAGACAAAACAATCTGAAGGTGGGAGTAGATGAAGTGTCGGGGGCAGGGTGGGGGGAGTTCTTTCCTGTTCCTCAGTGATGCAGGCAGTTGGATATCACATAGCCTTCAGAATTTCTAACAAAGAATCTGAGTTATTAACAGGAATACAGGACTTTATTTTTTTAAAGCTTCATCTTTCTCCTCACACCACCTCCCACCTTTCAACTTAAAAGTAAACTACAGCTACTGATCCAAAGTTGTTTGTCATTTTGTTGGAGGAATTTTGTTTGTCTTTTTTTTTTTTTTGCTGGGTGAGGAGGTTTTAAAAGAAGAACAAGAAGGAAGAATCCAGATACAGAACATTGATGGTCCATCTATCTCTTCAGATAGGAGAGTAGCCAAATCCTGCTTGTTTATTATGTGGTGCTAATACTGCCTGGAACAGCAGGCACGGCTATCCTATTTCATTGAATAACAATTAAATATACCTTCTCTGATTGTGTCAAAGGCAACAGAAAGAGCTGAGTTAGGAAGCCCAAAATGCTAATAATATTGTTTCTGAAGAGCATACATGTGATCACCCTCTAGCTGTGCAGTTTCTTGCTTACCTGCTAAGCTTTGCTTTCTGTCATGCTGAAGTGAGTACAACCACACAGCGGTAATAGCAATCTAGCAGTCACTTAGCAATCTAGCTGTACCCACTTGGGAGAGGAGTGTTTCGAGTGAAAAGTTGCTTATTGATCTAAGAGAACCTATTGTGACTCTGCTGTGCACGTAGATAAGGGAGAGCTTTGGCAATGTGATTTGTATAGATGATTGATATGTAAGCCTGAAATGGATGTGAATGTGTCATTTAACTCTCCAAAACCAGAGTAATTCAAAATGAAAACCAAAACATTTGACACTTCTCCAGCACTTAAAGAAGTTCGTAAGAGCTATAGCACTTTAAGGGACATGAAATTTTGAAGGACAGTACATGTATTATAGTAAGCGTCTTCTCATGTAATGCACATGTTTTTATACTGAAGCAAAATACAGGTGTGATTATCAAACTGTATTATTTACTGAGTAAAACAAACATTCTGAAAGATTCTTTCCTAATGTGGTACACAATACATTTATTGTGTACTCATTTCTGCAAGACCTTGGAATATTCAAGGTACTGCACTAAAATACATGCCAGGCATTAAGTACTCTTACGATAATTTTTCCATTCTACTTAACCCTTTACTAAGTTCTGCTTCTGAGAATTTTACTCACGTATCCTCAAACAGTGCCTTTAAGTGCTGTGCAATAGGCTATACGAAAGATGCCACGCAAGAACTAGATATAGTATTTAATAAATTTTATTTGTAAGGTATACTTCCAGAAAGTATCTCTGATAGAGTGCAGTTTCTATACAGTACATGATGATACAGGGTAAAAAAAGTGGCCCATCCTTTTAACTATCACTCATATACTCTAAAGAAACTATTAAAAATACGTTTTTCTACCAGTACCAATTGAAGTTATTGCTCTTAAAGGCCACTGAAGGTTGTATGTTTTATTTTGAACTTAACTAGGTAAATTTTATCTTAAAATTAATATCTTGGTTTTTTAATTTATTTATTTTTTTAAATCACCTTAATTCTGGAAAATCACTGAAAACTCCTTGGAGAATATAGCACCTGGATGCTTGGAGAGACAGAAATGACTAAAAACCTTCTGAGAAATAAGGTAAAAGGGTATTGCATTGGCTTGTACCTTTTATATTCTTGGTATGCTGCCTAATAATAAGAAAGGCTACAGAATAATACAGAAGGTCCCAGGCATGAGATAAAGGTTCAGTGACCACAGCCTCTTGAACATAGTGACTACATGGCTACGTACTTGTGAGACATGGCTAAGGAAGGTGATAAGGGAGGACTGCTATTTCCCCTCTCCTTTCTTGTCAGCTTAAGACTAGATTTAAAATACAGTCTTCACAGTGGGACTAAGAACCTGAAATCACTGAGCTACGCTTTCTTTTCATGTTGTCTTCAGTAGATTCTGAACCAGTTGTGTTCAGAGTAAGACGGATGACTTTCATAGGCAAAAAATGCTCTTTGCTATTTTTGAGACTGAGACTTTTCCCAATAATCTTCTGTCTCAATAAACACACCATAGAGCTCTTCTAGCACAGACAAGATCACAAATTACTTCGCAACGGTTACCCTCCCACATATAAGAAACCTGCCTGGCACTAATTTACACAACACAGTGTGGATATCCATATTCTACAAGAGAATGACTGCATGTACCATGTTCTAACTTTCCGGTTGATTTGAGTTCTGTGGGCATGCAAAACCCTGATTCTTCATGTCAGTCTGTATGTGCTAGCTATGTATCCACTGCTAATAACTAATAACTTTTTTTTGTAATCACTTCTGTGTATACACTGGAAAATCAGTATAACATTCATTGCAATTTCCTATCACATTGGTGGTGAGGGTATGTTACACTAACAAGAATCTGATTGCTCTTTCACAATGGTTACAGGTGTGGTTTTTTTTTAATAGATATATATGCACACTAGAATCTCTTTTCTTGCCAGATATTTTCAGTATTATATATGGAAACCAACAATAAGTCATGTAATGTAAGCCTTTGTAAAGTTACAGATCACTTCTCTGTAATTTGTATTCTTGCCATTCAAAACACTGATTGTGATTTCAAAAACCTTTGGAATTATTAAAGTTTATGGGAACTGGCTTTTTTTTTTCCTCCTTCTTTGCTTTCCAGGAACTGAAGTGCCATACAGTCATACTGTCATATGTGCTTCCTTCTTCATTTTATCATAATGATTCTTTTACTATAAGTCCAATTGCACTATTCCAAATCAAGTGGTAAAATATTACAATAATCCCTATTAGTGACTGATACTAACATAAATGTACACATCTTAGAGATAGAAAAATATTCAAAATGACTGACAGAAATTCAGCCAATTCTAATTCAACCACTACTTGATTAAAAAGAGCCAGGTTACAGCAATTTTTTTTCAATTTACCCTAGGACTGAAGGGCACTCAAACTAGACTAGAAAGTGAATAGCACTAGATTCAGATTGCAGTCCCAGTGAAGGAAGAAACAGAAAAGCCCTCCCTCTCCCTGCCCTCTTCCCAAACAGCATTTCAAATTTCACCTGTTTCTCTACCTGAACAGATGTAAAGGGTAGCAGGATCATTCAAAATATTTAAAAGCACTGTAACATTTATCACTGATGGTATACAATGAGTTAAACTAAAAAATATAAACTAAAAAAACAAAAGGTCAATGATTTCATTTATTAGCTTTCTGGGTAGCAGAGGGGAAGTAATCTCTGAAATAGTATCAACCAAATACATTATAAAAGAGATTTAGAACTTTCCTTTTATTTGAGTACAAATAACACTAGATCTAATTAAATCACATGTTAAGAGCATCCTTATATCCCTTAATGCTATACCAATTCACACATTGCCATCTGTCTCTCACATACACTAATTAGTCATACGAGAATGAAAATCTGTTTGTAATCATATACTCGAATTCTAGCTTATTGAAAGATAAGCTTGCTTTATGTGCCTAGGGCTTAAAAAGTTGGCTAGGTTTGTTGAGAGGGAGAGTGTCTGTGGGAATCAGCTTTGTATACGTGTATTTTCCAACTTTATTTTGGTGTTTAAGTTCTGACTTCGCATTGTGTCCTACCCCATAAAGTATCTGTAAGGGAGTAAAGAGCTGTCTTGACAAAGAGGCTGTCTGAAAAATAAATGAATAGGCTAAACAATGAAGAAACTTGCTTTGAAGAAAAATAAAATACTTAGCATTTTATCTTAGCTGATTAATTTAAATTCTTCCCACTGCTGTCAAAAAGATCCTCCAAAAAAACCAAAACACAGTACATGGTGCACATACATCTGTCTTTGAACCTCTGAACATTATTTTCTACTCTATTAAAACACACCAAGCTAATATTCCTTACATATTTATGGTACTTCATGTATTACAAATACGGAATCAGACCTCCAAAATTTGAAATCTCAGGTCACTTTATTTGCAATATATCACACCAAGTTCAAGAGTGTATTATTGGAGTATTATTCAAGAGTGTATTGGATTTCTACTGAAATCCAATAAGCAGAGCATAGCACCTGAAATACTGGCATTTTGTGGTTCCTTGAGGGTTAGCATGACTGCATTTAAAATACAGAAATCATGTTACCACCTTCAGAAAATCCAGTTAGCAATTTTTGGGTCAAAGGTCATTTGGTTGGTAATTACTAATGATGTCAATATCTGTTCATTAATCAGACTGCAGTAAAAAGTCAATTTATCTTTTAAGAGTCTATCGTCCCACCAGATAAAAGAAAAGGGTTAAAGTCTCACTTTGAAATTCTTACTGTTCATATGTATTAGCTGGGGTTCTCCTCACACTTTAAATACATAATGTTACTCAAAGAAGTTGAGGATCAAAATTAAATACAATTTGAAATATACAAGATTTACTCAACATTGTTTTAAACCAAATCGGCTAAATTAAGACACATCATCAGATACATGGCTTATCTACCTATAGTCCATATGGGAATGTAGAACAGAAAACCTCAAAACAGAGCTGAGAAAAAATATTTTGGAATCCTTTCTGACAATTGAGCTGCTCCTGGGGTAAACTGAACAAAACAATCTGATAAGCTGCCTACCTTTCTTATATAAAGCTATGGTAGAATTTCAGTCACAGTAGTTACAACAACAAAATTTATATCAACTTCAACTTTCCTACCTTTGAATATGCTTTAGATATATCTGGATCTCAGGGAAAGAAAAGTCATGTAAGAAAAAGCAAAAAGAAATATCTACGTCCATGCTGTGTTTATTTAGCTTCCCCCTTTTAGCTATAGGGAGTATAAATACACCTTTGCTTGTTCACATGGACATTTATATATATATACACACACACCTCTATGAGGGTATATTATTATATAAAATAAATACATAAAACCCAAGCAACCATGACTAAAATATCTGATATACACAGCAGTGACTGTTTTAATAGCACCATGCTTTTGTACCCTGTAGTATTTCTATTTGCATATTAATGAAGTTGAAGGTCAGATGCCACTAATTACAACCTATCCACTCTGTCCAACATACCACTACAAAATACTCATGAGTGGACCTCTTAATTCCATTATGCAAATGACACTTAAGTACAGAAATAAATTCAAAATAGTGGCATCTAAAGCAGCATATTAGCAGGAGGTAAATTAATAAATATATTCAATAAATTGAAATTTCAAATTATTATTCAACACTAGATTAATCACTGCTGACTAATATGTAAAAAAAACCTCTCCCCCCCTCTCCTGGTGTTAGTTGTAACAGAATAAAATTTCCAGTATCTTGCTAAAATATATTAACCAATATTTCTGGAAGGATTCCAGCCTTGGTCCAATTGAGAGTATATTGAAGTAAATATTAAGTAACTATACTGATCAGTAGAAAAGTAAAGATCTGATTGTCAAGTAATATGAAAATATATTGAATTGATGTAAAAAAAGCATAAACAAACCACCCCCAAAAAAACCAACACCAAAACAACAACAAAAAACCCACCCCAAAATACATCATCTCATAGAATAACAGTTTGGTACTAGAGAAGATACATAATATGATTTCTACAATTTATGGCTAACGTAAATAATTAGTAAAGAGTTGCTTACCACTGTAAATTGTTAAGTGTGTTTCACATGCAACTCTGTGGCACAAAAAAATGTGATTGTTAGTTCTTTGGTGTCGAGTGCTAAAAGAAATTGACCATTTATTCTAACATAATTTTTCTATATAAAGTGAGAGCATAAACAACTACATAACTTGAAAGGGAAGACCCTATATGAAAAATATGCCTGGAAGTAAGCATTGAATTCAGAGACTTCAGCATTTACAGACATTTGCATAAAAGGAGAAAGTAGAGAATAAAACTATTTTGTCTATTGTTGGAGAATAATGACTAATCTGACTTCCAAAGACAAAGCTATCATGTGAAAGAAAATCTGAAGTTCTGAAAGAGGTTTACACCATGAAGAATGTGATGAAGGTGCAAGGAAGACAACAGGTCATCATTTCCAAGATGACATGAGAGATTTAGTCAAAAATGCAAAAATTAATTATGGTGATATGCAGGATAGAAGGGTGGAGAGTATCTATGCTATTGGTTTTAATCACACAGGAAGAGAAAAATTAGTTATACCTGAGAACTGGCAAAGAAGAGCAACAGAGGCTAAGGAGATCATGAAGGGAGAAAACACTGATATTGCAAAGTGGTAATCAGGTAAAACACTCAGAGACAAGTTTGAAGGCAATGGAGTGAAAAAAAACCAGACTACCAGAAGAAAAACAAGTGTCATATTATATAGTAACATAAGGAGTCAGGCCATGAAATAAAAGCATGAGCACTAGTTCTGCAATGGATAAATTTTGCCTTAGTTCTTTATCCCTAAAGTAAAATATAAAGAATAGCAAAGCAACAACAACAAAATATTATATAAAGGAAAAAAAAAAAAGTCTCAGACAAACCAGCAGAAGCATCCACTCTATTTACACAAATTACAGTTCAAATGAGGTAATTGTGCAAGAACTTCACCACTTTATGATGCTTTAAAAATGAATCTCCTGTTCCAATGCCTTTTATATGAAATTTTTATTCCTTTTGCACCAGGACTTCCTTCTTTGGATGCTTGTAAATAAAGGTTCAGCTTTAAAATTATAAAACTCTGCAGAATACAAATCAAGTGGCATGACAGGAGAAGACCTATAGACCAAAAGGGGTGAGGGGGAACTAAAATATCACCACACTTTGTATTCACAGTATACCCAACTAATTTTAACATTCGTATTAAAACAAGGGTAAAGGTAAGCCCTACAGGAAACGTTTGAGACAATATAGGAGTGCTATCAGCATCCTGATATATGTCAGGAAAGATAATCAGTATTTCTTAGGGATAAATTTCTACCAGAGTAAAAATCTGTCACCATTCTATCCAGAATTTGGAAGGACACACAGTGCTATGTAAATCTTTGTTTCTGAAATTAGGAAACAAAGCATATCCTTTTAAAGTATTCTTCAGACAATGGTGAAATAATGAATCGTGTTCTCTGGATACTGAATTCTGTAATATTTACCTAAGCAGTCTTTCATCTGTTTCTCAAGAATACTTTATCAATAAGAAAAATCCTCTTTAAGATTTCATCTTGAAAATCTATTTCTCTATGCATTAGTTTATGCACTCAACAATTTAGCCAATACAATCTTCGTCCATTTCAAATCAAATACATTAATCCTATACCTATTCTATCTTTTTATCAGTCCCTTTGGATGAAGGGGTCAGCAGGAGTACTTAGGAGCTAACTACAATTTATATACCCTTTCACTACTATTTTTCCCATTCTATAGCACATAAACCTTTCTTAGTTGACCAAAATAATTCACTGTTCTTGCTTTGCTTTTGTCTTTCATCTTCATTGAATGTAAGACAATCAGGCAGGTGCACTTGATGTAATTCCCCTTATAATATTCCATTAAAAAAAGTGAAAAAAGTAGTCACTGGTTTTTTCTTTTTTTTTTTTTTTTTTTTTTTTTGTTTTGTTTCATAAGGTTATTGGTACTAAAAAATCTTCAATAGCTGTTATTTTGTTATCAGACTAACAGAATAAAGTAGAAAAAGTGTTCAATTAACAAATACATATCAACACTTTAGGACTGATAATTTGGAGGATTTAAAAGAATGAGCAAAAAATAAAAGCACAAAGTCATGAAAGATGAGAATGAGCAGTATGTTTTTTTAATAAAGACGAGTATAGTAATCTTCCAGTTTTCATCTAATTCCATCTGGTTTCAATCTTAAAGGGTTTTCACTGTACTAATACGTTAGATTGTCTATCGTGGTTATAAAAACCTGTCAAAGAAGATTTCCCCTCATGGCATTAGACATAAATAATAAGATAAATAATAAAGCAATAGTACTATTACATCTGTAAATATTAAAATCAGTCACAATTAATAGTTTTAACATTTGTTCCTCTATTGTAAATCACCATCTGTCATTTAATTAGTACAAAAGGCAAACCTTTTAAGGAGCTGAGGAAAGATTTTCATTTCCAAAATCATTTAGTAATGAAGTATACTTTAATATACTCCTTTTTAGGTGTTTGGTTTTGTTTACTGAAGACTATAATGTTAGCCAAGCTACTTTGAAATCTTCCCTGCAGCATAGATATATTTACTTGTACTGAGATGAACAACTCTAAAATGTTAACAAGGTTTATCTTTTCTGGAAGAACAGATTAACATAAGCAAAAGCCACTTTTGCTACATAAGGCCAGAGTGTCTTAAACCTTTCATATGGACTCCATAAAGATGCACTGAATTCCTTCAGCTGTTTTCCCCATATTTTTATATAATCTTTCCACCTCTTAGTCCTGTAACCACAGCACAATCATAACACTGCTTTTACTCTGAAAGCCTTCAGGAAGGAAAATCTTGCCAGTATTTGTAGCTATTCCTGTGGCATATGGTGGATGGTCATATTCAACTATGTAAAGATTTTCTTTTTTTATAACCTCTGGAGTTTTATTCTAAAACCATCCATGTGCCTAAACATGTTCAAAATATTTTTTGATTCTTATGATGGAACGGAGAAATCCTTTGATGACATACTGTGTCTTGAAGTACCTCTTAGTGTTTACTATTCTGCATGAAAGTATCTTAATGTAGTACTGGTCTAATTTTAAAAGATTAATTCAAGCTTCTTTTAAAGTGCTCATAAAATATTCTCATCTTCCAAATTTACATTTTTTTAACTGAAACACTTTTCTCACTAGTAGCTCTATTATGTTTTAATTTACTTATTGTTTGAAGAGTATTGACATGTTTTTCAGAAGCACTGATATTATGTAGAAAAAAATTAAAATAGAGAAGAAATTATTTTAGTGTGAATTCCTTAATACAGTTTTATACATTTTGGTTTGCTTTTTAATTTATTTTTTTTTATTCCATCTTTGTATGCAATGTAAAGGTCAAGTTTGCATATACAGTATTAAAAGCTTTAGGAGGGTTCCAATTGTGCCATTCAGTGACATTTTAAAGGGTATTCTAAGTACTTTTCAAATAGTAAGCCACTTTCACCTGAGTTTATATTTTTGTCTTTATCAAAGCAAATTATAGCCATCATACAAGATGTTCTGGTCTCCATTTTAAAAATAGATTTGACCTAAACTGCTACAAGTTTTGGTCTTTATCTAGATTACAATTAGAAAGATTTTGACATCTGAGAATGATATAAATCATCCAGATATATTAGCCAATAATACAATACTTCTGTTAGGGCATCAGAATATTCAGTTTGCCCCTTCCAAGTATTCCCTCACTTACACTAAGGAAGGCACACTAGGTCCTTGCTGACTGCAGAAGCAAAGCAGACCTAAGTTTATTTGTATATTTGGAACAACAAATATACTGTCCTAATTCAAACTCTGATAAGCAGAGAGCTACTTAACACGTACGCACCAAAACATGTGACCTGCTTCATGCTTTATTTCCTTTTTTGCCAGCCAAGTACCTCCAGTTTATCACCGTCATCCCTTTCAAAAAAAATTGTACTGTCTTGTTAGTGCCAAAAGCAGTGTAGCCTACCCATACACATATATCAGAAGTTCCTCAAAAACTTTGCTCATAAGCAAGCGGGTCTTAGTACAGCTTTTTTTATTTGTTTAATAATTCATTTCCACTGTATACAAAATAGAAAAATAAAAAGGTCTAGCAGGAAATAGGAAATAGCTGAAATCTTGAAGTGTAAGCATGCTGGTGTTAGAAAGCAAAGTTGCTTACTGATCCATAATGAATACCCAAGGCAATAAGTAGCTTACTATGTAACAAGAAAGTACTAGAATATTCACTTTATAGAACTAATCCACTGATATGTGATTCACTAAATATGTCCATTTGATATTTTCATACATATAATTGACTGCAGACAAAAGGTCATAGAAAGGCACACAGAAATGTAGTAAGTTATGCTTGAGACCTAGTTATGCTTGAGACCTTAACTGTCTGCTAATACTAACAATGTTATTTTTAAGATCATACAGGTACAAACACAATCTTTGTTTACCTCAGTAATTTTGACAACTCACACTATTATTCCAAAGCATGGTTGAAGTAATTCAAAATAAATTTTGAATTTTGAAGCTGGAGACAGTTTGAACAGAGTGATTTCAGAAAGCTTAGTATGTAGTTTTATTTTGTGGTAATAAGCAGAAACATAGGCCTTGGGGGCTCAGTATTAAAAAAAAAAAAAAAAAAAAAAAAAAANGCTCAGTATTAAAAAAAAAAAAAAAAAAAAAAAAAAAAAAAAAAAAAAAAAGAGTTCCTTGTGTATAACAGGAACATTTTAAGGGATCATAGTCATGGCCTACAGTGAGTAACACTTTTACACTTTTTACAAAGATCTCATTATATAACAATATCAAAGATATTGATTACATGAGCTGCAAAAGCACTAAAGGACTAAGTTCCCTTGAGGAAGGTACAAAGGATACTATAATTACCTGTCACTGAATCAGCTTTGTTACTGTTTTCCTTTTCACTTGAAATTGAAGTTATTTACATAAAATAACTCTTTATAACAGGGCTAAAAAGCAGCACTCACAGCCCTAAACCTCTTTCAACATTATACAACAATGACAATTGCAAATTGACGCTAAAAGCTAAAAACACAGCTAAAAAGTAACCTTTTTATTTAGCTTGTAAAGTTAAAAGTTTATTTAACTTTAAACTTTCTGATCAAAGACAATCTGTCTATTCTGTAAGGCAGATACTATACAAAGTACAAAATGATTGTAAAAAGGTGCAGACGTACTAAATATAAGAAGGTACATTGGAATAAGGGAGGCAAGAATAGCAGAAATTTCAATAAATATATTTTGTTAAATAATTTGCATTAGTTTTTTTCTTTTTTTGTGTTATGGCTATGTGTTTTTAGTACTAATGTAGAAGTTGCTTAGTCTAGTTCTTAAACAAAAAAAAAAATCCAGCTGTTACAGTATCTTAGAGTAAGTTGCATATCACTATACATGCTACCTTGTATTAAATTGCCATATTTAGATATGAGGTACTGTTTATCAAAAACAGGACTTTCTTGTACAGGATAACGAACTATGGTAAGGAGACAACATTCTTCATGAATTCTATTGCATAGTTTTGATATCACTGAAATAATAAATGGTGCTCGCAGTTGTTAGATCCTATAATTCTATCTTTCATCTACAATGACAAAGATCATACTTAAATTTTTGCTGTTTAAGACCATAAATATTTTTTACATCCCAATTCATAACCAATATGATACTCTCCCTTTTTTGTTATCTATTAGTAAAAGATACAATCTCTTCTTCCTCACTCAGATGAGCAACTTAGGGCAAGTGAAGAGATAATAATGTTTCTTAACATGGTTTGCCTTAATTATAATAAGGTATATGAGATGTTCCACCACTAGTTGGTGCAACTTACCTTGTCGTGGTGTGGTGGCTTGCGCGCCTTGTCCATCCACAGAGCTATGTCGGCGGGAGCCTTGCGCTCCTGGCAGGTCTAACCAAGCCGAACAGGTCTGTCTGGGGAGAGGCCAGACTAAAATGTTTCATCCTGGCCCTCCAGGTTGGGGGTTTTGTTTTGGGCTAACAACCCAATCATGTAAAAAACAAAACCTGTTACAGAAACTGCAACAACACTACGCCACTTGGTCCGATGGCGTAGTGTTGTTGCAGCCCTATGTTCCTCGAGGAGTAGCAAGGACTAAACAACAACATATGAGATGTTGCTCAAATACTCTGTTATATACTGTGAACTTTTATCTCTATCGGATCAATTAATTAGGTTTTCATTACAAAATTTCAGTCACTGCCCTTTGCATTTAAAATTGAGCAGATGAATAGAGGGGTTTCCACATCAATTTTCTTTTAACTAATTGCAGAGGTTGGTTCTGTTTCTTTAAACTTAATCATAATGACTGAAGACTTAAGTTCATAGTGGCCCCACACTTTCAACAGGTATTGAAGACAATGTGAGCACAGAGTTCTTAAAATCCTGAAAAGCCATAGCTGAAACAGGTATTCTGGCTACTCATCTTGAAAGTCATAAATGCAAGAGAAGAGTGAAGCTTCTTGTTTTCTCAGTAAGCTGACAATACTCAATGTTAATATACTGTGGTTCATAACACAACAAACACAGATTTTTGTCTCTTTTTTTTTTAATGTTAAGAAATTAGATGGCCCCATCATCTGAGCAAAAGATAAATACACTATTATTTATGTGGGTGATTCACTACTAAAAGTTTTGTTTAAGCCCAGAAGGTAGGTACTCTTTTTGTGCTCTGAAGGTGAAATGCTTCTGTGTTATGTAATAAGCCTTCATAGCACCAAAAAGAAAATGTATTTGAAACAAAAAAATTACTTTATATTGCATGCTACTGCATAGGGGAGTAAGGGGAAATCCAATCTCAAGACAATTTTCTGAAACCAGAAAGAAAACAATGCAATAGCTAAGAAAGCCATCAGACACTCTTTTTTTTTTATGCTACCTGTCTTGATTTTTAATAGAGATAGCTCTGT
The DNA here is from genome assembly GCA_013400195.1 of Aramus guarauna. NCBI lineage: Eukaryota > Metazoa > Chordata > Aves > Gruiformes > Aramidae > Aramus > Aramus guarauna. The sequence goes on along the minus strand of VXBL01010520.1, from coordinate 2,338,974 downwards.
CGCTCAAGACACAATTTGATACCAAATATAATTTATTTTTTCTGAGTACAGAGAACTTTAAATGGCTTCTTGTAGAATGGGGGGGGAAGGAAAAATGTCATTTACATTTAAGATATGCAAGGAAGAAAAAGCGCACATGTATTGAAATTGTAAAATCTATTTTCTCACTTCTTTGCATACAAAATGGACGGTACTAATCCATCTAAGGAATCTGTATTCATAATTATTCCTTGTGTTATTATAATCCTTTTGTCTACTGGGAAGTATAAAAAAAAAAGTATTTTTTTCTTTTTTTGCATCCTCTTGTGAAGATAACTATTAAATGTAAAGATATTTTATATTTTCTTTCCTACCCCATTAACATGAAAGCTAAAATTACTTGGAATCACAGGTCATGTTGAAAAGCATCAGGAAGTCAAGAAAATTTGACTTTGCTATTGTTTCACATTAATGCTTATCTTTATTGTATAAACTACTAGCAACTGGCATTTCTGGAGAAGAATATTCAATTTACAGAAGCCTGAATTCTATTTGCATCTATGACCTTGAGAAAAGAATGACCTGTAATCATTTTAGTTTCCAAAGAATCATTAAAAAGACTGTTGAATTTTCCTTTCATTTCCATAAAATACATTTTGTCTTTTGAATCTTAATTGCTTTTGTAATACCATACATTATTATCTGAAATAGTAAACAATATGGAAGTAATGTTAGGTGTTTATTGCTGAGAGGCATTTTCATCAGTAGACTGAATGTAATATACCTTTTTCACTTCAGAAAGCTGACACATCTTAATGCTTTATAAAACACTCACAAAAATGTAATAAATAAACCCCAAAATTTTTGAGAATTAAGTACAAAGACAGAAATGTTTTCTACTAGATATCCTCAGGCTAAGTTTGAAAACTACTGGATTTTACTATAATTTTTCAAATGTAATATGCCATTAATGTATTCCTCAATGGAAGACCACTAACAGTACTTTGTAGTTATCCGCTTACCTAAAGTAAAATGTAAATGATTTTTACTTTCTTTTTGTGGATCTTAATGATTCAGGAAGGAAATTCTCAGTCTACTAGTTGAATATGGCCAATATCACCCTAAAATTTGGTGCAGCAATGTACTAGATGCAGCATTATTTTGCTGGATGGCCAAAAATTTCTTTAGTAGATTCTGTTTACCTGTATCTTAAAACCAGGAATATAACACTATGTTATAGCTTAAATAATTATCTGGGGTTTTTTTCCTATGTCTGCTGCTCCTACACAATGAAACAAACCAACCAACCAACTGGTGGAATCTATTAAGAACTTATTTGCTCTAAATATATATCATTGTGTATTATTTATATATTTTTATTGGGTTTCCCAGGCATTTTATCTCTTTATCTTGACTTATTTTCTTGCATAGTCCATTAGCCATATATTTTGTCAACTCACAAAAATACTTTAAGGGATAAGTAAATAATACATGGGAAATACTATTAGTGGATCAATATATTCTGTACATTTTAGTCAAATCTCTCAGTAAATTGAAACTGAGCAAAAAATTCTGGCACATAGATTTGTAATTCATTTGTGCTGTATTTCTAATTTAATACTTATGATATAAGTCATAGTTCTACATATATGACTCAGTAATTACCACAAAAAAGTAACCTTTCTTTATAAAGGTTTTCAGCTACTAAGGGGTAATTCTGAGTGATGGTTGAGGTCCTGCACTTCCCACAATGTTTTTACAGAATGAAAAATACTGAGTCTTCCCTCCAAAATTTTCATTTCACCCTCCCATCCTTGCAAATGTTATCCTCTAAAAGGATAATGATCTTCTAGACACTAATTATACATAAATTAATGCTAGTATTTTGGCATTGAGTAGATAGGAGATAGTGCACCATCAGGTATTTTCAAACTTGATTAATAAGGAAAATAAAAGTACTGTAAACGTCAAAAAGGAAAACTACCTATCTCATGGATCATTGTGTATGCCATACAGGATTTCCAGCATATTGTTCAAACACTTCTTTGAATACAGAATAATTATTTTCTTCATAGTATGCAAACTTCTGAGCTTGTCACAGAACAAGACTGTAGCAAGGATACCTTCATAAATCCATTAGAACACTGGGAATGCTTTAACATATTTTCAATATATCATGGCAGATGACAGATCACAATGCTCAGGATTCTATTTTATTTGTTCTTTTCCAAGGTATTAATGATGAAGAGGTACAAGTATACATCCAAAAGTAGGTAGCAATTCCCAAAACCTAAATAACTTGTCAAAATCTGATGTATAATTTGTGTTTCACATTTTTATAGCCTAAACCTTTTCTTCATTCAAAACTCAGCAGTGTCACCATTCATTCTACCTTTCTATGGCAATTTATTGAGGGGCTTGATTTGAGTATTTTGGTGGACCACTGCACAATATAAACTGCAGGCTACCATTTGTTTTTCCACAGACAAAAGCAGTGGCCCAGTTCTCCCAAAAGTCCTAGTCAGGAGGAAAAAGACTGAGACCCTGACTTAGTAAAGTTCTAACAATAAATTAATATGAAAACACAGGCAGTCACAATTATTAAATTAACATGTGTGAGGAGTATAATAGCCCTACTAGTAATGGAGCCACTGTATTTAATGACTATCAATTAAACAAATGGAGCCAAAATCATAAATGGGTATTTGCATTTTCAGTGATGGACCACATAGTGTGCACGTATTGATGGGACTTATTTCTTTTAAACTAGACCGGCAATTTTAAACAGCGGTACATGGGTTAGTAAAGATGCATGGAAAGTAACAAATGGCTTTCAAGCTAAACACAAGAAGCACTTAACTTCTGATCTCAAGATAATTAAATTTATTAGAAATGTGGACTTGAAGCCTTCTCAAGCCCACTGCAACCCAGTAAAGACCTTTCAAACAGTGCAAGTCAGGCACCCTCATGTCTTCAGATGTCTGGGTCAATGCTACTTTCAGCATTTGTTCTTGTTGCATATTATTTTATGAGTAATACATGCAAGTCTAATTCTGCTCAGACTATGTCAGACAGCTATGTGATATTGCTTGCTTTCTAGAAAAGTGATTAGTAGTTTCTGCCAATAAAATAAAGGTCTGTAGGAAATCTATTTTTCCTGGGCAAGAAAGGTTGTAGTGGATACTGAGTGAAGGAGAGTACTGTAAGTGCAAAGAAAAATGGAAATTATGCAGACAGTATGACAGGACAAGAATGAGGAAGTGCAAAGTGAGTTTATAATACATGTGCAAAAAAGAGCTGACACACATATCACTGGTGACATAAAAAACTAATCATCAGCCTGTACTATCACATGCTAAGGTTCACAAAGCTGGAATCTACTCATTTCAATGCTTCTTGTCATGCTCACTGTCCATTCAACTAGGGAGCTAATGGACTCTCAGATCTAGAAGTGAAGGTGAAGTTTTGCAGTTTTAATAAATTGCATAGGCAAGTATTTGACTTACTCTCCAAAGGAAGACTTTGCTTGTAAGATTTTTTTTCTCTCCCTACACAGTCCCTCTTCTGATATGCTGTAATCTTCCAAGAACCAATATGACCTTCCCGTCTTGTTTCTTTCTACTATGCAAAATACATTACACATTATAATTCACATTCTCTGCAGCAGATTGGAAACCAGACTGGAAACTAGAACATAGTTCAATAGGTGGAAGTATATTAACTACTCCCTACCGTTAAAGCAAGCAAAGTGAAAAATACTAGTGGCACAATGCTGACTGGCAGGAGGTCAGAGGTATTGCTCAGAAGAACTAAAATGACATAATTTTCAATACATTAATTATATCAGGTGCAATAATTACACCATATAAAACAATGAAATTTTACATGATGAATACTAAACACTGAAAATATGGTAGCATATATCTATTCAAATGACTTAGTTATGTTTGAACATTACAGTATTTTTCAAAGTTTCTAGAATTAACTTAAATCTGGATTTGAAGCAGTTCTTTGGATTTTGTTGTCTTTTTATTGCTAAGTTATAGACCTATTTTTAGTGAATTGATAGTACAAGTAATGTGTCTTTATTAAGTTTTATCATGAAACAAACTCGTAGTCTACACTTTTAAAGAAAAAACAAGCCTGGTTAAGAGGGAAGAGTTTAGGCATTCTTACCCATACTCCATTAGCCAGAGTCCTCTGGAGGATGAATTCAACATCACGCTCATACTGAGAGCTTCAGTGTGGCCTATCTTACTGATAACTGCATGGTCACTCTGGAGATATGGCATTAACCCTACATATTTTTAAAGCATAAAAACCTAAATTATAGTCTTCATATTTTAGCACAGTTACTTAGTAATCACGGAATCACTGAAAAATATAAATTGGAGAATATCTCTGGAGATCATCTAATTCAACTTCCTCCTGAAAGCAGGGTTAACTTTAAAGTCAGATTAGGTTGCTCAGAGCCTTACAATCTGTCGTTACAATCTTACGTTACAATCTGTCTGGGCAACGACTTCCAGTACTCAATCACTCTTTTATTTCAAATTTGGGAAAGTAGTTTCAGACAAAATATATCTGTACAACTCTGATTAAATACAAACACCTGTTAACTCTAGAATTTCATAAGTATATTTTAAAATAGTTTTGAAATTATTTTTGGGGGGGGACAGCAACAGTCTTGATAATTTGGAACTTTATAAACTTAAACTATGTCTGAATGAAAACATTCCTTTTGATAGGCTAGGCCTTCACAAACTGTATTTGCTGTGGCAGAATACTTGCTTTTCATTGAAGAACAGAAATTTAAAATTATAGCAGAAATCTCACTCAGCAAATTCTTAGTTTTATTAGTCTCAAATTTTTAAGCCATATTTTCTTGAAAAATCACTATTTTCTGATGAGTTCTAATTTAACTTAAAAAACATTTCTTGTATCTATAAAAGAGGTACAAAGCTACCATTCCATAAGGACGTCCTCAATAGACCAATATATATACTAGACTCAAAATTAAGTACTTGAGGAAAAAAAAAAAATACTTTTATAAAGATTAAAAAAATACAGTAATACAAGTAGTTGCATGGTACTCATATGTCCAGATGTTCCAGCATCTGGCTCTATAAATATCATTGAGTGATCAGTCTTTGAGGTAACAGTGGAGCAAGTAACTTAACTCATTAAAATAGAAATGTAATTAAGTGAGTAGCAGAAACAGTATTTTAATAAATGTTTTCCTATTCCATAAGCAGTCCCAGCAATTTGCAACTCGATTGCTTTTATTCAGCATAAGAAGCCTTTTATGACTATGCCAGTTGTTAAAATAAAGTATATAATATCTTAACATGGCACTGAATTGTACGTTACATAAGCATCTTGTTGCAGTGGTAGTTGGTACATTTTGAAATGTCAATATATGGTTCCACACATTTCCCAAATGGCACATCAACTCTTAACTCTTACATTCTTCATTCTGAATTCTATTACTAGCAACAGGACTTGTAAAGGGGTAATAATTACCTAATCCTACATTTGTTGATTAATCTGGTTTAGAGTTAATTAGATGGTAATTAAGTTCATTTCTTGTAGATTTAAGTATCCTCTAACAATTAGAATATGTATTTAACATACTCTATCAAACATATAGAAATTGCTTGCATTAAGCAAAAAGGCTCTTTTTTTCTGTACACACATTCACACACACATAAAAATGCAGAAATACAATGCCAAATATCTGAAAGGATCTGAATATATGGAAGGCATGTACCACTGTCAAATATTTTTAACAAAGCTTAGGAATGGTCTGGTTAATCTTTTTGAAAGCAGTTATTTTCTGCAGATATTGAGCAAAGAGATTAAATTCAAACAAGTGGATGACTATGGTGGGTTTTTTTTAATGTTTCTGCATTTTTATTTTTTTTTCATAAATCCTAGCTGCTCATTGTCTGTTGAGTGTAGAATTTCTAATTTTATCTGGTTTAGAAAAATTTGGAAACTAAACAATGTGTTAAGATACAACAACAAAGGGTACAGGTGCTCAGAGAAAACCTCAAGCAGCAAATCTACTACGTTACACTGAGTAAGAGTTTGCATATTGTTTGTAGCTTCTACGTTGTTTTCATTGCTCCAGGAACCACATATTACTCTGCTTACTAGTGCCTGGCACAAGACTCCTACCCTATGCTGTTCATCATAGAAAGAATTAGTGTGTAACTAGGAACGTAAGTTGTCCTTCAGCATTGCACTTGAAATAAGTCGTCATGTTCCTAACAGCATGGATCTCACCAACGGGTCACGGGGAACTACAGTGCCTGGTATCAGGTGCTCTATAGCAAAGATGCTGAGGAATTTCCTCATGTAAAAGAAAAAAAAAAAAAAATAAAAAAATCACTGAAACATTGATTCACTGAAAACTGTATTTTCTAGTGGAAAAATGTATCTGTTTCCAATGTTTCATTGAAATATAAATGAATCATCAGGTGACAGAAAAATTAACTCCAGTGCAGAGTTAAGGATTTCTCTTTTTAATTCTCAGTTGGACTGACAGTGATGACAGTTATTCAAGCCAATTGTGCAATGCCCTTGCTAAGGTTCATTATCATTTTGATCTACTTTGAACCATTGATAAGAACAGTAAATTGGAAAATAATTATAAACAACAGAGCTGAAAAATCATTTTAATTTATTCACTATTAATATTTTAGCATTTTATAATAATTTTCATTTCCTCTAATAAAGAAAATAGTTGACTAAATGTTAACCCTACTAGTGTTAATGAAAAAAAATATCTGAATTACCAAGTCATTTTCAGCAAGTAGGCAGTAATACACTTTAAAAAAGCAATAGCATCTGCATTTCAGGTACATCTCTGCCTGCAGGGCTACATGTTGTTAACTGTTTTCCTTCATCTTTTTATACAAAACACAAATATTTCCAGTATTTTAAAACTTGATAAGTCTCTACTCAAGATTAAACCCAGTTATACTGACTCTCAGCAGATGAAACTTTTAAAAAAAGTGACTGCTACAAGTTTTTATCCAGGCTAACAAGCATGATCCAGTGAGGCTTTTAGACCTGCCTAAAAACTGAGACATGAAGAATTTAGGCTTGCAAATGTTAAACTAAAAGCTCAGTTTACTGTCATGATTAGTGACATGAAAGAAGACATTAGTGACATGAAAGAAGACATTAGTGACATGAAAGAAATACTTAAAGCTGTTGTGTACTCTAATAGTCAAGTTGCTGTGAAACTTAAGACCTAAAAGATCTAAAAGAGGGAAGGCAATGAGCAGGTAATTAAATCCTTCTGTCTCTCCTTCTTTCTAAGTGAGTGTTCTAACTGCTAAGACTACACAATAAACATCAGGGTCTCTGGATCCCAGTTGAGATTTTTACTCTACAGGAGTTAAGGACCCCAGAAGCACAGACATTGCAGAGTTTTGCATTTTACTCTGCAGACAGGTACCATAAAATTTGGACATTTCCATGATTTAACTTCCAGGCACTTAAAATTGCATTAAGTCTCATATACCAAGATTAAGGGGCATTCTGGGTTTTCTGGAATAATTCAGTATAACATGAATTTAAGCAATTTTTTTTTTTTAATAATGTATGAAATTCTTCTGCAATGTTTTTAAATGAAAATTTATTTTCATTGTCAGAAAGCTTACTGTGATTTTCAAATGAAGATTTAATATTCTACTTGCTTGCATAGCAGCATAAAAGGATTCTCTGATATCCCTAGACTGCATTAAATTTTATTTTTTTTTCCAAGCAGTATGGTCAATAATGTTTTAAACATTAATAAAATGGCTGTGAGCAATAAGATTGAGTTACTATGAATTCTTCCTATAAACTTTTAATAATAATCATACCATGATGATGCAACTACTACTGCCTATTGTAACTGCCAAAAGTAGTTTTTGCATTCTAGAGGTATATTAACATGGTATTTTATAAATAGTGGGGAAATTGCATTCACGTGAATATTTAAGAACATACACTGGCATGCAAGAATGACACTTTATGGGTATATTTTAAAAATAAGTTATGTTAGATTACTTAAGGATTATCTTTCCTGTTAGTAGGAACAAATCACAGAAGTATTTATCTAGTCTACAAGATGAATATTCAGGTTCCTTGACATGGTTTCCTAAAAATCATACCACACAAAACTACAGTTAGTTGCTCAACCAGGAACATCCTACCTTTGTGAATGTGAAGTAGCTAGCATGTTCCATTTCTAGCCGAATGTCTTAGCACTGATTGATACTGAAAAGTCAATATTTTTCAAGTATTATAGGACACTCAAGCATATATTTCTGTCCCTAAACTACAAAAACATTAAAAATATACAAAAATAGCAACACTGCATTGCAAATATGTAACAGAAATACCTACCTGTAAATTACAATTGCTACATAAAAACAAGAAAATACTTCTTTCCTCTTTCTCTTGCAACTTTACAGCTGCCTTGAATAAGCAGAAGGCTTGCTGCCTCCCGTTTGATCCAAACTCAATTCTTTTAAGCAGTAGTTATGCATATGATAGCAATGCCTGATTTTGACTAGGTTTACTTTGGCTTCTTTAATAGTATCATTTCATACTCTCAGTTCAAGGACTCAATCTCACTGAGCTACAGCATATAAAAGGATAAATAAAACAAATAAATTATTTGATTGTTGATTTTTTTTTTTTTAAGATAGTATGCAGCAATAGCTTCTTTTTCTACTCTAATACAAATTTCTCAGATTGAAATTTTTGACCTCTCTGGCATTAAAACTGACAAAGTATGCTTATGACAACTTGGAATTATATTGAGATGACAAAGTGTGTTCACTGCACGATAGTAAGGAGGAATTATAGTATTACCTTTAGTACTACTATAAAGGTCTCTACTAGATTAAACCAATAACTGATCACACATATACTAATGGATCTGCCATAGTACAAGAAGCAGGGGGGCGAGGGGAGATAATTGTTATGTGTGCAGAGATGGGATAATAATAGTAATGCAGACAAGGGTATGAATTTGCAACTATCATTCAGTTGCCAGTGGGCAACAAGAATCTGATCCTTAAATTATTGCATATAGAATTCACTAGCTCAGTACAAGCTATAGTGATCATTATTATATTGTATTTGCCAATCAACACCATAGAACAGTATCTTAGTAAAGGATGGAAATGTGGCATCTGTAGGTTTTCTAGTGATGACTATTTACATATGCCTGAGGGTACCAGAGTCTGGCATTCAGCCCTTTCATAATTTATAATCAATCAAAGCCATTGCCATAATAATCTGTCCTATTGATGACTGCCTCAATACTGTTAATGGTACAGGTTGACCTAATCTTCCCATTTCTGGGGGGGGATGGGTGGGGGTGGTGGTGTGTGGAGTTAAGAACTCAGAAGGTGTAAGCTATTTTATTTCTGATGTGGTTTTATAGCTCCAGTTTGTATTCTTCACTCCCTGACATTTTGCATGTCATATGGTGTGTTTCCTCAGGGAAAGTAAATCAGCTTCTCTCCTGGAGTGCAAGCTTCCTAATACACAAAAAAAGTGCTTTGTTTGAGACCAAAAGTACTGTGCAGTTGTTATGGTAACTGGATTTTAAAAGGAAGTGCATAGTTTTGAGGGGCATCTGCTTAATTCCCAAACAAATTCTTCACCCCAGCTGCCCTCAAAGGAATGATTTTAAATCAGTCTCTTGCAAGATGCAAAGAGTGACTTCCAGCTGAGAAGCTTAGCACAGCTCCCACTGGCTCAATGAAAAGGATGATCCCTTTATTTCAGCTGGATGAGTTGCTGTTATGAGCCACAAGAGTCCTCTCTTATGACTCAGTTCTGTTAACATAAAGGGTGAATACATTGCACGTCCAGCTGAGGCAGTACTCAGTGATTGTATGGTCCTAGAAATTTTAATTGTACTTAGCAGAAACAGAGTATCCTCTTTTCTTCCTGGACATACCTACAAGAATAAGTTCCAATGCAGGTATAAGGTCCTGTACAAATAAGGAAAAAGCCTAAATGGAAATCCATCTGGCATGTGCTTGTGTGGCAGGGGCTGGAAATGTCAATGCTGATCATGGTTGCCACCATACTGTCAGAAATTGTCAAAGAAGTTTTAGTTTGAAGCTGTGAACTAGGAATTAAATTTCTTTCATATTTTTAAGAAGGATGGTAAAACTTGAGCCATCCATAATTGACAACACTGAGTTATGAAATTCTTTACTGTGTATAAGTTTATGATTTTCAACAGCAACTTTACATAGATGCAGATTTGTGGGTTCTTTTTCCAAAACATGTAGCACTTGCACATGCAACCTATATATACATACAGACAAAATATTCATACTACTGAAAAATTTTACTAGGACTAATGGCTTAGTAGGGAAAAAATGTGGTCAGTCAAGGAACAAAAAGATCATCCAATAACTCAGAACTACAGCTAATAATTCAGGTAAGATTCCTAATGTTATAACTGATACACAGATGTACTAAGTAGTTCTTCCAAAGGAATGTTTAGATCAAGAACAGATTGGAACAAAGTAAAACAGACAAAGTTACAGAACACGCTAAGAATCATGCATTATATTAATTTCAACAATAATTAACTATCTTCTCAAATGCAAGCAAGTCTTTTACTAAATGAGATCCAAAAATAGAAAGCAAAGTATCTTGTCGAAATGCAAATGCTTGAGAAAGCTTAAAATATTATAGAACAATAAATTTCAATAATGAGAAGCAAAAAAAATAAATCTGGATTTAACTAAAACAATGGGTTCAAAACCTTTAGCAATATGTTACATTGTAGCTGCTAAAAATACACAGACTTCTTACCTGATATTCTAAGTGCAACATTTTTGTTTTGCATTCAGAAATCTTAAAGTCTTAACAAATGTACAAGTACTTAATTATATCAGAGCATTGGTGTTATTTTATACTGATAGAAGTAATAGAGCATCAACGTGTATGAATAAGCCCAGTAGAAGGCATTACTTATGTGGCTGCTCCATGCACTTTTCCTTTTAAGTTAATTTTAATAGTGTCTTTCTGTTTTCAAGGATACTTTGAAAGATGGGCATCAGATGGCTGTTTATACACGTAAACAATGTGAATCTTTAAAAACCTCTAAATTATATCTATTTTATAAATACTGCCAACTTTCTGCACCTGCACTGACTCAAGCCAGACTTTATATAAGGAGGAATTGTATGTTCACAGATGCATCTTAACATTAAAGTCCATTTCATTTACATGACCCTGGAGCTTTGTCCAAACAAGCTCACTTGAGCTTTACCCAGATGGTGGCCATTTGCTTGGGCTTCATTTATTACTATTCCCTTAAGTTAAGGCAGGCAGCCAGCTGGCAGAGAATCACAGACTTGCTGTAGAGAGTACATGTCTTCATCACTGCATGGTAAATAAAGGAATGACAGTTATAAACGTGCTAATGTTTGCATCATTTTCTTGCTTAAGCTACTGTGTACAAGCTTGTTTTGTGCCTGAAAATAATATATACATACATTAGTAGATACAGTCATGAAAGAATTGCAACAAGAGCAGAAAGGAGCTGCCCTGAACTAACAGGACCCTAGTATTGAGGTCTAAACCTAAAATAAAGCTCCAAACCCCCAAAGAAACTAGTGCAGGATAAAAATCAAAATATCAAAGATAAGGATGTTATGAAGAATAAACAAGTTTTCAGCAAATTATTGTTATAACTACTTAAGCAGATTAATATGAAGCTTTTTCATTTTAAAATATTTTACTATGGTAGTGTTAGTAAACAGATGCACAAAATACACAAGCAAGTTTTTATTTAAAATTTCAGAAGACTTTATATTCTGTATCTTAGCATATATGCAAGAAAAACAAGTAGTGCAACTGATAGGTGTTAAGCTGGAAATTTTTACCAGTGCGTAATTGTGACTGTTTATTCCATCTTCTGCGAAAATAAAATACTACCTATATCCCTAAAAGGTTTATACATATCACATTCATTAAATGTTAGTAGTATAATATGTTAAGTTCACTATCATCACACAATTTTATTATTATCATGGTATTCTCCTTAAGATAGCACTTGTTATCATATGCAACCCGCTGAGCTATGCCCATGTTTAAAATCAAAAGAGTGATAAAAAATAAAAATACCTCCTCCAAAACCCATCTAAAGGCAGTGTGAATATTATATAAGGTATACACTAGCGAATACAACATTTGCCTGGCAGTTTATCATATCTTTATGTGAGGAGCATCAAGTTCACCACCACTGCTCCACTATGGAAAAATTTTAAGTGACTAGTTATGATACTAAACAATAAAGAATAAATTTAAATTATACAGGCAGCAGCCAATGCATGTTTAAGTATCCGGCAGTAAAATAAATATAACCTCTTCTATCCAATCAACATGAACAATTTCAGTACCTAAAACATTTATCATGTTCCCAAATTAGAAATTTTTGAGTAGCTAATGAGTGGACAACCAAACCATTAAATTACACTAGCTTTTTTCAGAGATCTAGTAGAGAACAAGTAACTCATTTTAAGATGGCTTCTAAGCTTTTAGAAGTCTATCATTTAATATTCAGTGAGAACAAGTCCACAACAGGTTTAGAATTTCACGTGAATGTCCAAGTTTTCTGGCTAAAGATTTAGGTTTTCAGATCTTTTCTTTTTCCAGAAAGCCAAGTCTGTCTATGACAAGTCTACAGCTAGAGTTTTATTAAACACAGAAGACTGACTAAACAAGTCCTCAAATCACTTTCATGTACAATTTACATAGCAACTTTATACTTCAACAGGCTGTAGGAAAAGAAGTACCTACCTCATATGAGACAGCAACACAACGCTCACATACGTGAAAAGCACACCACAGCCCTACAAATTACACTGTGGACTTACTTGGGGCACCTGGCAACAGCTTTTCCTCAGCAGAGCTGCAACCTGAGGCAGTTTCTTCCAGGAAAGTCAGGACATCCCTTCAGCAAGATACCACCAGCACCGTGCTACCTTAACTCCAGCAAAGCACCGCAGGAGACGTTAAAGCCACAGCACATACAGCTGCTCTGTGTTAGCATCAGCCTGATTTTTGCGAAGGTGTGAGGTAAAACTACTTTCTTTCCCGGTCACAATTCAAATCAGTGTAGGAGACAAGGTGGAAAAGCACCTGATCACCTCACCCCGTGGAATTACCTCAGCGATCTCTGCCTAGATGCTTCTCGAAGGTGCGGACCGGTGCGGGGCCGCGCGGCACCTCACCTCATTTTCAACCGGCGCCTCGCGGCGCCTCGCGGCACCTCACCTCACCTCAGGTCGGCACCGCGCCTCCGGGATCCGGGCGGGTGGCGGCGTACGCCAGGGCTGCGGGGGCGGCAGGGACGGCTTCTGTCTGGAAAGCCACGGGAAATGGTAGTCTGAAGGAACGGTCAGCCTTGCCTTGCTTCTTCATTGCTAATGGTATGGTGGTTAAGGCTGCATTTTCTTTGGTTTCGTTTGGGGTTTTTTTGGGGTGGGTGTCAGCTTTTGGTTAATGCCATTGAGAAGACCTTGCTGTGGCAGCACCTGCCCTGCCTTGCTCCCTGCCTTGCTCCCTGCCTTTGTAACGCCCTGTTTTCAGGCTGTTTTGTGCACGTTGCCTCTTACTCCCACGGAGAAGGGTCTCTGTGGAAGGTGCCCGTGGGCTTTCCTGACTGACTGTCTCTGGGAGGATGTCTGGAGGGCTCTCGGTGTTAGGAAGGTTGTGCTTGGAAGTGATCTTACACTGAAACTTAGATGTATGTAAGGATACGTTTTTCAGAGACAACTTCTGCTGTACTTTTTAGTTGATTGTATGTTTTAAAGCTGACTTTATTAGCTGTTTCTACACTGAAATTAGCTCTGTGTGCTTTGGGCAAGTGTTAAAGATTCAGCCTTGTCTGTGCTGAAGTTGGCATTTGTTGTGGATAAAGATACTGGCCTATTCGTGTCAGGGAATTTGTTTTTAGCTTTTGCTACATACTGAAGTCATGTTAGCTTCTGTCAAGTTTAAGGACTGTTAAATTCAAGCATATGCTTAAATTCTTCACTGAACCCAAGTGCTTGTTAATGGCTTTACTGAATTGGTGACGTTTTTTCAGCAGCTTTTCACTTAGTCCAGATGTCATCAGTGTAAATACTTAATACCTCTCTCTCATCAGAAATAGAGGCTGCAGTAAAATAATTGTCACAGTTATTGAAAATATACAAACTATGTGCTCTTTTTTTAGCCTGTATCTATAACTGTGCATTAAGGATACATGAAATTGGTCAGCTGCAGCCTTGCTCTTCCCCCATCAATGCCACAGTTGCTGGGAAGTGGGGTTTTTTCCTCATGTTGTTGTTTTTCCTACACTTATTTAGAAACTTTGGATTCTTCTTTCCTTCTAGCTATCATGATATTTAATCAATATGTGGATTCTTGTACCTAATGAGTTTCAGAGCAATAACCATGTTCAGTATCTCAAACAGTCCCTGTTTTCACAAACTACAAATTGACTTTCCTTCTCTCAATTTTTTTTCCTGAATCATCTTGACCCCACCTATACCATAAGTGAAGCTTGTTGATAACAACAAAGACTTGATAGGCTTCTAATCTAATCTTTGCTTCTAATTCCTGTAGTAATAGTGGATTTTTTTGTTTGTCATCTTTCTTTTCCTGATCTTCTTTGTCAGGGGAAAATCTAACTGTCTTGCTGGGTTTATTTCTGGGCTTTCTGCAGTCCCTACCCCACTCTCCCCCAGCTTGGTAAGTGTGGGGAAGTTGGTTTCTAAACATAGCATCACACCAGGATTTCCCCTTTGAAGAATGCCCTGCTCTTCAGCCTCTGGATAGTTACAAAGCCCATTCATTGTTTGTTTAGAGTGTCTACTTAAAATAAAGTCAACCTTTTCCTTCACAGTACTGCTCAGAAGTGCATATGGCAGTTTCACAGCCTTGATTACGCGCACAAAATAGGAGTGTGTAAAGCTGTAGCTTTTTGCTCAAACATCCAAATTAAAATTTTGCTTAAACTTATTTCAGGTGTCTTCTATATTTCCAGTGACTTTGCCCTTGAAAGATATTTAATTCCAGGTTACTAAGGGTGTTTATTTTCTCTTGCTGCTGTTATAATCTGGTGTGTCAAGTATTGTCTCTTTAAGATGCTTGAAGCTGTTACAATTCGATCACAGTGTAGCAATCATATCTCCATAGCTCAATGTGGGCTTCCATGGGTGTCTCTAGGGTGACTTGTCTCCAAGACCAAACCATTTAATGTAGCAGTTTGCAAGACTGAATCTTACAGTCTGATGATCTTGCATAACACTGAAAAAAACCTTAATTTTAGAGTTCTAAGTAAATTCTAAGCAAAAGAAAAACTGAATTGAAAAGAGCAGTACAGTTCAAAAGTAGGCACCTTCTAATTGAAGTAAAACTCTAATAGCACAATGTGAGTAACATCTGAGGTATTAATGCATCACCACATAAGGTGTCGAGTATAACTTCTCAATAGATTACTTCTGACCAGTGTCAGTTTCTGAATAAAAGTAACTATTCAACACACAAACATCCCAGCATATGTAGCAAATAACATTTTTTTGGTATACTAATGATTGTCTGCATCTAGATACTTGCAACAAATTAGAAAATCAGTTAAAGGATAGTAATATTTTATAATCACAGGAATTATGTTACACAATTTCAAAGTTAATATATCTTAATGTTATATAAAATATATTAACATAAATGTAATTTTTAAATAGCAGAGTGGCTGTCTGGAAGTGTTCTACAGGACAGGAGAAGTGAAAATAAAATTCTGTCAATAGGCATTTCTTTTTGATAGTGTACAATTTCTTCATAGAATGGTTTGGGTTGGAAGGGACCTTAAAGATCGTCTAGTTCCAACTCCCCTGCCCTGGGCAGGGACACCCTCCACTAGACCAGGTTGCCCAAAGCCTCATCCAACCTGGCCTTGAACACTGCCAGGGATGGGGCATCCACAAATTCTCTGGGCAATTTGCTGTGCATGCGTGCTATAACCTTATTGATTTTAATTACTAGACCTTTGGCCTTACAGTTCTAGCTCAGCACTGGCTTGTATTTATTGGCTGTTGAGAGCTTTCTCTAAACTTTTCCTGTTATATGGAACATGGACTTTTGGTGCCAGGTCTGTGGTCCTGGCAATCGAGTATGATCTACAGAAGGCAGTCCTTGGAGAATCTGTTGAAGAGGGGTTTCTTAACAGAAAAATTGATCCCATGAAGTGAGTGCAAAGAGAAAATTGTGACATTATTTATTAAAAAAAAAACCAAACACCCCACCCCCACAAAAAAAACCCACCCAAACCAAAAAGCCCCTCATTCATGGTTTCTAATAGTAATTATAGTTCTCTGTTGTTGTTAGTTATATATAGCTGTTGAAAGCTAAGTGGATTTGTTATTTTAGTTTAACAAATTGCACAAGTTGATAATTAGCTTGTGACCTCAGATAATAAATTCATTACATTAGCAATTTTCCCATGAACACTATTTTTTTAAGAGTTAGGACTACAGAATGTGCATTTTTTAACAAGCACTCACCAAATAGTTCAAGTAAATCATGACCAACCGATACAATGAAAATTACTTATTTTGACTTGTAACCATTCATTATGTTTCTTGAAGTTATGAAGTATTAATTAAAATATTTCTTGCTACAGAAGTAATTTAAAGACAAAGTTTATTGTAAGTACAATTCATAAAGATCCGGTACCTTCATTAGTGTTTTCAGGATGAGGAACAGGTTTAGGCACTCTTCTTCTGTGCCTGCTGATGTCTTATCTGGGGGGAGGTAGATGTTTATTTGTTGGGGTTTTGGTAGTATTTGTATATACAAATATGTTTCAGTGAAGCTGAAACAAACATACATGTCTCCTGAAAGATTCTATTTTCCTTGAGCACTTTAACCTTTATTGTTTAGCTTGATAATTTCATTTTTATTGCCAAATTTCTTGGGTTTTACTTACGATACTGGTGTAAGTACTTTTATAACATCAATGGAAGTGTCTCATATATATTTCTACTGACATGGTAACAGCCCCAGAGGAGCCATTACCATCACGTTCCAGGCACTGGAGCTGTTACAGTGTCAATGAAGTGTCTCTCATATTTCCATCGATGTGGTAACAGCCCCAGAGGAGTCATTACAATGTCAGTGCAAGTGCCTGAGTGGTTATGATGTCAATGGAAGTGCCATTTTAATGCCAGTGTAGAATGGTTGTGCAAAATTCCATAACTGTGATGAAATAAGGGAATTACTTTTAACACTTTATTTTGGCTATTCAGTGTAAGGTTTAAATATAAGGCTCAAAAGGAGAGAGAGACTCTGCAGGCTCTTAGATATGTGCTTTGGCATGCTGAGAAAGACGAAAATTGCTTAGGAATTTGCAACTTCTGCTACACTACGTAGTACCAACATACTGTAAAGGTGCACCACAGCACAGCTGATGCAATAGAGCAGTAACTGTTGTCCTTACTGAACTAGACAAATGGTGAAAGCATCAGTCATGACCTAAAGCAGTATTGGAAACAGAAGAAAATTGTGTTTTGTTCTTTGTCCTCTCTGGGGTAGGTATAGTAAGTTCTGTTCATGTTCTGTTGATCTTGTGGATAAGATCCTAGAATATGATCTTTGAACTGCATTTAAAGAACTTGTAGGACTGAATGTTTTACCGGATGTTGTTAGCTAGTAAGGTGCACAAGGCAAATTAAAAATTTGTTGCTTTGCTGGATTTGTCCCTCTAACCAGGTGTTTTGAAATAACTGCACTGCGACAATGGATTTAGATCAGAAAGCAAATGATAGGAGTAACACTCTGAAAACTGAAAAATCAAAATAGTTTTCATCAAAGCAGAAGTCATAAAAGAAACAAGAATAGCAGTGCTGGACTGTTTCTGTGTGTGAGTAATATTACCCATTTTGATTTGTTGTTCGAAAATGGATCATGATGAAATTTGCCTCAGTTAAAGGAATTCCAAAGAACCATTCATCTGTATGTCACCCAGACTTTTTAATAATCTGTTTTCTTTATGGGGATGTTGTGTATTATTTGGTTAGGACAGCTATCACAATATATCCACATCTCCTCCCCCTGTACCTTCCCCCTTCCCCTTCTCTCATAACTGTTACTTTAACCTAGCAGTTGGTTATTGATTAAAAACCAATTTCAGCAAATGTTTACAAATAAGGGTATAGGGCTGTAAAATATCTATTGTTAAATTAACTTTCCTTTTGACACTCACTGAGGATTGAGGTTCCTTATAAATAAAATTAAGGGAGGTACAGACTGCCTGATAGGTCAAATTAAATATTTAATCCTTCTTTAGTTCATAAAAATATATTTACAATAAAATGTTTGTAGACTGGTTGGTTCTCATACAATGAATGGCAGATGGAAAATTGATAGAAGATTTTTATTCTTACACGGAAAATATACTCTCCTTTAACTAGATGTCATGGTTTAACTCCAGTTAAACCAGGTAACTAAGCATGACTCTGCTGCTTGTTCATCTCTTCTCCCCCAAGGGTATGGGGAGGAAAATGGAAGGAAAAATTATGTGTTGAGATAAAGATAGTTTAATAGGATAACAAAGGAAGAGAATAATAATAAATATTTTTAAAAGTGATGCATAAATGCAATTGTTCATCATTTGCGGAATAAAATTGGCCCAGACACTACTGCATGAATAATTTCTTGTTTAATTTGTTCTGAGGCTTGTTGTTTATCAGGACCCCATTTGAAATTGTTCTTCTGGGTCACTTCATAAAGAGGGCTTACAATCAGACTGTAATTTAGAAAATGCATTCTCCAGAAACCCACAACACCCAAGAAACCTTGTGTTTCCTTTTTGCTAGTTGGTGGACACGTAGCTGCTATTTTGTTGACCACATCCATTTGGATCTGATGATGCCCATCTTACCATTTTATTCCTAAGAACTAGCTCTCCTGTGCAGATCCCTTGACCTTATTTTGATTTATTGCAAACAAAATTTGGACTGTTTTCTTCCCTTTCTGAAATACTACCTCTCCTGTGTTGCCTCATACGATGATGTTGCATTGCAGGTGCTACAGAGAGTCTCCCTGTTCCAGTGTAGTCTGGATCAGTCCATGGCAAATGGTGGGGTTGTGTTTCCACCCCTGGGGCAGTTGATTCCAGGTGTACTGGGCACCCCTCCAAGTGAAAGAAAACTGTGTCCTGCACTCTGCCGCCAAAGGGATTGAGAAAAACACAGCGATATCAATTGTGGTGTACCATTTGGCTGCCTTCAACTCCATATTGAAATTTTAGCATGTCCAGCATGGTAGCACTCATGGGTGGTGTGACTTCGTTTAGGCCATGAGAGTCTACTGAGAGTCTCCAGTCTCCATTAGACTTTCACACTGGCCAGGTGGGAGTGTTAAAGGGTGAGCAGGTTCTGCTGATGACTCCTTGGTTCCACAGTTGACAAATCAGCTTATGAATGGGAATTGGGAAGTCTCAGTTAGTGTGGTATTACTGCTGGTGCACTGTTGTGGTAGTGACTGGCACCTGTTGTTCTTCGACCCTCAGCAACCCCATAATAGAAGGGTCCTCCAAGAGGCAAGGCAAGGTAGGTGGCTCTTTGATTTCCTCCAGCTGCAAGGCAGCTATACCAAAACCCCCCACTACCCCCTGAAATACTGATATGCTTATGAACAGCAACACTGTGCAGTTCTGTGAGAATCCTTGGACGTACACCATTTTATTCCCTGTACTTACTTGCACGGATACTCGTAAACTATATCTACTGACTTTATCTTTTCTTTTTGTTGCACCTTTCCTAAATCTTAATATTTTAGTCGTTGTTTAAAATTAGTTTTACAGGTACTATTGAAAAATGTAGCCCAACTTCACTGATGTTTCAAATGCAATACTTTGTTAATACACTACAAGGTTAATTGGTTTTTATGTTCCATTAACAGGAGTAACATACGTGCTTCATTCTCTTATTCTCACTTTCATTGATATATGGTAAGGGAGTAAGATAACAATGATCCTAGGTTTACCGATTAGCTACTCGTATGTAACAACAGTTACTTAATTCATTAAAGCAACCTAATTCAGTTAGTCCTAGGTGTTAGTAATTCATTAAAGGTAAGATTCTTCTTGGTCTTTCTAACCTTAATTTCTTAATTTACAAGTAAACCCAACCCAAGGATGGTATTTTTCAGTGGACCAGTAATTCTGCATTGTAGAGAGGCAATCTGTATGTTTTAGTATGTGTTCCTACAACTAAATGCACGACTGTATATTAAAAAACGTATACGTATTGACATATATTCCAAAATAAGGTGTATCCCTTGTTGGCAATGTCTTGTTTGCATTTAATATAAGATAATCTTTTCCTGTCAAACAAACTTTGCAAGCAATGCAAAGACAGCTTCAGAGGAAAGAGCATTACAGGTTTTAGTGGTTAAGAATCGTAGCATTTGCTGTTCAATACTTAAAAACTTCACAGCATTTATTTACCTCAATTTATTTGCTTTTTTAATTCATTTTTAGTACGAATACCTATTTTCATATTAACAATGACCATTCCCCTCAGTGCTGGGGGGGAGTGTGGGCACTATTTAATTTCTTTGTTGTCCCTCGTTACTTATTCCTCTATACCTGCACTAATTGAGTAGGTGTATTAAGCTTTCCAAATTCTTAGCCTGTAACTATCACCTGGTGAATTTACACATTCTCTTACTCTCTTTGCATATCAGGATACAATTATTTTGCTGGACTAAAAGACAAAATACTGTTCTCTCTTGCCATCTGTTCTCAGAAATCCTGAGGTACAAATACCCAAATTAAACCACCTCATTCACATAGAAAAACTTGCTGACTCTAGGGATATCACCAGAAGCAGATCCCCTAGATTCTTTTCTCCATAGTTTGCAAAGTCTTGTTTAACATTACTTTTGGGTTTTACTACTACGTATTTACATATTTTGATGGAATATTTGTGAAATAAGAAATGTATTTTGACAGTGCATGATACATAGTGACATTGCAGTCTGCAGATGTAGGCAGAGGTTAAAGTAGCTTATTTAAAAATATGTTAAAAACAAATGACAAAAATTCATAAGTAGAGACTAAATTACTTTATTTCTTCACTACCTTATCTCTATTCTAATTCAATCACGTAACTTTAGTCAGCCTACAAGGTGGGCAGTGGTGGTAGCTTTGGTTTTAGCTGGTGATAGTCTCCTCTCTGCTCTGCAGGTACAGCTTGCTTCCTGTCCTGGTTTACATCTCACATTTCCAGTGTTTTGTGATGTTGAGCATGGTGCTTTGCATGGGAGAGAGAGAATCTCAGATTTTAGAAAAGGTATGAAGTTCTGGTGGAGATGGCCCTTCAGTAACTCAAGGTAATAGCTACCTGTGGTGAACATAACAAGCTTATATATGGTTGATCATAGGACATGGTAAGTTAGTGTGTGCTCAGAGTATACCATATTTTGTAAGATGTCAAATATTTTAGTGTCTACAAAAATGTTCTTTAATAATTACCCATGTTCCACTTTCTTTCAGGGGCTGTGGCTTATAAACCACAAGCAGCTTGAGGATTTGTAGGGGAATTAATTCTACTTTTAGGCTTTTAATGTTTGTCTGTCAGAAGAAGTATTACAAAATTTGTGGTTTTAATTTGAATTGGTGTTTTAACTAACAAAAAATCCTTTGCCTGGCTGTTAATACAATATTGTCTGAATACTAAACACTAATGCAACACAATACATGCTTTTGATTACATTTTGCTGTGCCATTCCTTCCAACATCCTGACTTGGGTGGAGGGACTCAACTGAATATGTGTTTTTTCTCTGCATGTGTAGTACCTTAGTGTCATTTACTTAGCTCTACCTTTTTGGGACTGAGTAGTAAGAAGGAACAGAGGTACAAACAGGCTTCCTTCAGTCACTTTGTTCAGGCACCTTCCATCATGGATGGAAAGGCTCTCTAAGCTGGAATTATGCAACATAAAAATGTAAATAATGGTTAATACACATAATGGATGTTGTTGTCTTCACACCCCACACGTTCTCCTTAGTGTTTTCTAGTTTTTGATGTTGGCATTTCCCCTTTGAACCCTTAAGCTGCTTACTCTCCCTATCTTAATCTTACTTTTACATACCATTTTTATTTTGCATGGCATACATACCTTCTCATAGTAGTCTCAACTGTGCAGTTTTCTCAGAAACTTGAGTCCCTGTTACATGAAGTATGAAAAATAGGTCTTAAACAGCAAAGAGCTTAACCCTCTAAGAGGAGAAGGGGTAGGAGTCATGCAAGAAAAGGAGGAAAAGGAAGAAGAAGAAAAAAAAAAAAGCTAAGCTTGTCTCACTATCTTCTAAATGAATATTCAGAAGCCTCTTGGTTATCCTTTCCTGAGGATTAGTTCTCTGTGACACTGGATCTGGACCCACACACTGTTAGTCACTGGAATCTGATACTTACCTAGGCATGACAGCAGATTATGCTCTTCCACATGTCTCAATGTGAAAAAGGAAATCTCTTCTAAAATGTGTCGTAAGGGAAGAAAGAGATTGGAAGTGAGCATAAACTAGCACTGTGAGTGCCTAAAAATTAACAGAACCATTCTTGTAAGGGGTGGTATTGAGGAAAATGGTATCAAAGTAATAGCAAGGCAAATGCTTTGATGTTGCCATCTATAATGACCTTGCTGTGTTACCAGTGGGAGAGTAAATATGACCTCTTACTTTGCTATTTTTCGGTTTCATTAGATGGTAGTACTGTCTGTCACAATTTGTTTCTCAAACATGCACGGTAACATCACGACTGCAAACTTCCACATTCTTTCATTGAGCATAAGAACATGTGTGGGAGTTGAAACAGTAGTTTCTGTGCTGTTTCTTTTCCATGCTGTTCTGACATGTATAAGCCAATTAGCGAGATTCTGCATCCAGAGTATTACATGCTTCTCTCTTAATCGTGATGACTTCCTGTGGTTTCAACAAAATAGCTTAAAGTTCTTTTGTGGGACTTTTATTTATGCTTTATCTTTTTCCATGGCTGAGAAGTATTTTGAAACTTCTAGTTTAGTTGTGACAAATTTCACTTGTACTATTTATTGAAAGACCCAAGGGTAGAAAGTACACGTGCTGTCAAACATTTGTTTAGTGCTGATTGAAACTCTAGCAATTGGCTGCAGCTGTTATTTGTCTGGGATGCATTTTTCTCTGGAACACTTTGATAGACAGAAGTAGGATTTAAGGTCTTTGAAGACCTTAAATGGAAATATTACAGGAATGTAATCCAAATAACAACAATAAAGCAAAACAAAACAAAGTCCTCTTCTTCCCCTCCCCTAGCTGAGTTTACATCTACTTCTAAGAACATCTAGGACTCTGCTTTGTGGAATATTAGTTCTTCCCTTGAATACTTGGGGTGGAGAAACCTGCATTTGCTCTTAATGAGACGTGAATTGTCTAAAATGTATTTGTCTTAAGTGTGCTGTCCTGATAAAGTTCCGCTGCTTATTCCACACTGGAGCTATTTCAGTTATCCATTACTTTAACCATCCCTTCCTAATTGTCTGCTTACTGTGACCCTACTTCCATCTCCATTCCCTTTTCAAACATAAATTGTTGCAGCAGTAAGCCTTTATGTATGTTAGCCTTGGATCACTGATAGACCTTGAACTCCCACAGTTTCTCATCCATGTGTACCTGCTGTTTAACTGTCAATCTGTAAACCCTTATTCTTAGGGTTAGGTATTACTCATTTAAGAGAGGTGCAACTTTGAGTGATCTTTTCTGTAAGTGCTGTAAAACCAAAGAATAAAATAATATTAAATGTGATATTTTCATTTTCAGAGAGAGCACCAGAAGTGTTGTATGTTTGTAGGTGTAAGGATTGCTTCGTTTTGTGATTTCATGTTTAGTGTCTTCAATTATGCAACCTGAGAAATCTGAACACACTGGACAGATAATTGCATTTGTGCTTAAAGGCAATAGTAAACATAGATGTGAAAACAAAAATGCTGAATGACCCTGGAGAGGAATGCCTGAGGCACCACGCTGTGGCAGCTGACATTATCAGCTGTGACTGTTATGCTCAGGTCCTGGAATAATCAGACTTTAGAGAAATGTTTCGCAGGGGGCACCTTACGGATGTCAGTCTTTCATGCACTCATTATGATGCTGCATGTGTTTGATTGTGTGAGAACAAGGAAGATCTACCTTGAGGCATATCAGGCAGTCTAGCTGGAGGTATTAGAAATTTTGACAGAGTAAAGCAGTGTATTAAGAGCTTTCACACTGATGATCCTCTTAAAAATGAGACTTCAGAACATCTATTGCATAGCATGATTCATCTAAGACATCAAATAACATATGTTGTTAGCCTTTGACTGCAGTCTTATTAATGTTATGCTTCAGTTTGAAAAGTAAAATTAGTAGTAAGTTTTAAAATAACTAATTTGTCCACAATATTTTTCGCATATACATCTTGTGAAGAGATTGATTCCTGTAATCATCAAGTCAGTGAATTTTAGGATAAAATATTAAAAAAATATATAAAAAATTTGATTTTCACACTGAAAAGTAATTGAACACAAAAATCTTTTAAAACATCTTTAGATCTGAGATTTGTTATTCTGTATGTCCTTTTTCTTTACAGAAGTCTTTTCCTTAGCACCATCTTGTGATTCATTAGCACAGTAAGTCCTTCTCATGACCATATGTGCTTGTGAATATTTTCTTTTGAGATAAAGCACACTTCCCAGACTCTCAGTCTTCATTCTCCCTTGTCCTCAAGTATGATTCTCCCCATACTTTTCCCCTCACTTCACTGCATTTGATACACATTCAGTTTATATACCATTCCTGCCTGTCAGACAAGAGTTTGGATAAGTTACCAGGTATTTTGTGAAAGTACATAGAATTCTTCCTTGCTTAAATACAACACTAAAAATCACTTGATTCAATGGTGCTTTACTGTGTACTTGTTCTTCAGATATTACAAGTTGTAATATGTATACTTTTGCAATTCAAGAAACTGATTAGTGTTGATCTCATAATTTCTGATTTTTTGGCAGTTATGAGGGATGAAAAGCTAAAGACTGTAATTGTTTCATAAAGTAACAGTGAGGAAAGTACTGGAGGACTTGATCAGAAAATTAAAAAAAAAAAAAAGCAAATACCTGATTCATGTGTAGTGTTTTATTAATAACTTAGTTATGTAATATCTTATTTCTCTGCTCCAAACAATGGAGATGTCAGCTTTTATCCCCTTCCTTTTACTAGAAGCACCTAATTCACTGGTGGTTTCAGAGAGTTCACTAATACTGACACCAGTGCAATACTAACTTTCAAGTAATGACAGAGAATCTGTACCAGTTTCAAAACAGTGTTTCTTCAGCAAACTTCTCTACAGTGTGGTTCACTTAGATATATTTTTCTTAAAGCTAAAAGATGACTGATTTGAAATGCATTTATGAATCGGAAGAATTTTTTAGAAATCATCCATTGTTACCAGTATAACAGTCTGTGATTGGCATCTTATGTAAGTTAATTATCACATTAAGCTTACCTGTTGTAATCTAGTAACATTATGAAGAGGAATCAAAATAAAAGACCTAGATAAAATAACGATTTAAATTCAGTGTTTATGATCTTTTAGAGTTAACTGCCTAGATTCATGGCCCTTGGCTTGCTCCTGTTGAAGCAGCAGTTGGTCAGTTTTCTGTCATAAATGAGTGGTACTACAAAGGAAGAGGCCTGTCAGGAATGAAAAGGGAGTTGTCTGAACATCTCAGAGAAACCATTACTACTCCTTTAGCCAAATATCTACATACCATTAAAGAGATGGAGTAGATTATAGAGTCTTAAAAAAACCCCAAAAAAACCCCAAACAAACAAACAAAAAAAAGTGGTTTGTATCAGAAGGTAAGTTAGGGACACTAAAAGCTTTTGAAGGGCACCTTATTACTGAAATTTGTTTTGCGTACGATGTAGGTTTAGATGTATTTATGTTCATATCAGGATTTTGTTGGTACACTTTGACCAAATTTAGATGCAGGTCAACATCAGTTACAAATATGAACTGTTTGCATTTGTCTTAGTGTTAATTTTTCAGACCCCTTTTTTACAGTCTTGTGAAATCTAGATATTTGACAGATTTGCTCTCAAAGTACTTCATGTATTTTGTGATTCCCGGAGGAATACCTTTTAAAAAGATATCAACACTATGCATTCTGTCCCTGCATTAATGATGAGCTGACTATTTAACTTCGAAGAGTTCTTTGTTTTGCTTTCACAAGCAATTCACTCTTTATGGGACAAACACAGTTTTAATATTATGTTCTAAATCAACTATGGGCTTGAATGAGGGTGTTGAAGACTATCTGGTAATATGTATCAGCAGCAAAATACCTGGAGGGGGATCACTCCCCCCACCCCCTATGCTCCCAAACTCTGTAAAGAAATATGTTGTGTTTAGCAGTAATAGTTGCTTTTAAATGAATACTTATCTTGCCAGTTGTATGGGTTTGGACACTGAAAGGCAAGTAATACAAAGATTCTTGATAATGGTTGGTAAATACTTTGAATGTACATATCGGTATTCTGAAAAATATCTTAACAGCTACACCAGACTGTGGTTTTGAAGCATTTCGTAACTACAGTAAAACAAGCCTTTTCTTTAAAATAAACCATGACATACAGATAGATGTCTGTAGTAGTTGTATTGTCCGACTTGAGCCAACAATAATCTGTAGATAGCAATTTCATTGTTTCTGGCCCTGATTCTTAGCTTTACATCTTTAAGAGTAGTAGAGGACTACTTGAGCAAAAATGTTTGTAAGGTTGGTGGTAATCAATCACATGATAACTGAAGAGAAGGGAAGCAAAACTGATTCTGTTGGCTCAGGAGTTAATTATCATTTAACCTAAAGTAGAATTTCCACTTGTCGTTTAATGATGCTTATACCTGTGCAATTGGCCATTTCTTATCTTTAAAAAAAGGACATAACAGCACATAACATAGTAGCCAGTTATCATGTATTTGATATCTCAGATTTTACAATGACGTGCCAAGATAGTATGTTGTCTGCACTTATTTTAATTTACTGAAGTTTATTTATGGCAGTACTCCTTGCAAAACTTGCCTCTTCAATACAAATATTAAGTAGTTACAATATATTTCATATATTCCATTGCTGTTCATTTGTTCTTGTGGGTTTTTATATGACAAAGCCTATAGAGGAAACAGAATTTACTTCAACACTCAAATACTGTATATCTGTAGTTATTAACTGAGGCCATAGTGCTTGAATTTAGATGGAAATTGAGCTTATTCAGATTTTATTTCTGACTTGAATATGCTTGATACAATGTGATATCTTAAGGACTGAGGAGTGTTAATTTGTTTGGGTTTTTCTTCATGTAGTAGACGTGCTCTTAGTAAATAAGTAAAAATAAGAAAACTTTACCACTGCCACCCATATACTCATGTGCACGCATGTACACAGTTTTTATTTTTTTCCAATAGACTAGTGTCCTTTGAGCAAGACTCCAATTTTATAGCCAAGCCTAGCTCTGTTAGAGTCAAGACATTAACAAAAATTGTAAAGAGAAATAACCTTTGCAATATTAATAAATGCTCTGTGCTTTTACAGTATTTCTTTGACCTATAATGCCAGAAATATATATTACACCATTAAATTGTGCATTTCTGCATTCTGACGATATCTGCTTCATTTTCCCTTACAATGAATATGTCCAGATTTTTACAACATCTGGCATATTTATAGCAATTAGTTCTGGACAGGCTGTACTGCTGTCATTCTAAATTGCAAAGTCTAAACACATACACAAATTATGATTAGAAATTATTTAGTCAATGAGTAAGTAGTTTATCTTACTCTCTTGAACCAGAGACAGGTCTGACTATTTTGATGATACTTTCTTTGATTAAAATTAATCTTATCATAAGTTTTAAATCTTTTATGTGAGTACAAATGTGAAAAAATTGATGTAAGTATTTTTCAATAAGATTGTTTTCTTTGGATAGAATATCTTTATATTGATGTATGAATCCTTGAAAAAGGAATTTTGAATAAAATACATATTTACTTGTAAAATAGGTGTACTCGTGAAATAAATGGATCTATTATAATTAAGGCTAGTCTTGTGAAAAAAGGGTGTTTTGTTGTTTTTTTTTGTTTGTTTTTTTCCAAATTATCTTATGGATACAAAGGTCACTGTGAACATTATTCTGTTGTTAAGTCACTTCTGAGCTTTTAATTTCAACTTTAATACTGAAGTGTATTTATAGAACTTACCTTTGTGCATTTCCTATACCTTGAATAAGATCATTAAGTACTTAGTGTATTAATTATGTCAATTAAATTGCTCATTATTGGCCTAGCTTTTTGACACCTAAGACCACGATCTGTGCAAAACCACTGTATTATGTTCATATGGTAATCGGTAACTGCTCTAAGACAGACTTTCTGCATTATACAAAAAATTTCAGTAACAGAGAAGTAATTTTCAATGATGGAAACTTCAACATAAGCTGCAGCTAGTATGGGAAAACTGTAACTTGTAGTTTAAGGTGTATTATATTGATGATGGTAATTACACAGAAAAAACCCTATAAGATCCTATTGATGCTATGGCCGGTGTAGGAATCTATAAAACATTACTTGGCTTTTTGTTGACCACATGACTTACAAAGGGAATTCTAAGTGACAACTGTATCATGCCGCCATACACACATAAGTGTGCACATACAGAGGCATATCTCTTCAATAGTGGAAAACACAAGCCTACAAATCTGTAAGTAGCTTTGAGAGTTGGCAGTCATTTCCTTCTAGCTGATCAAGAGAATTTGCTTGTTCAAGTACAGAATAAAAAATAAGAGAAGATGTGCATTAGGAAAAAAGTTGGTAGTGAGTGTCTGCTTGAAATACAGACTGTTTAAAAAAAAAAAATAAAGTTGTCTTTTTAAAAGGTCCTCTCTTTATTGTAGTGTTTAGTTTCTGCATTTCTCGTCAGCTGAATGCATATCTTAATTTTGGTTGGGTTTTTTTTTAATGTTCAAGAAGGATATTTAATTGGGTAAACCACTAATCTGTGATTTACGTTTGGTTAGCAAAGAATTAATGTGCTCAGATAACATTGTTTGTTATCTTAAACAGTGAGATTACATTGTATATAACTCACTGTGTGCATTAAACCTGAGATTGGCTGCCAAGTTCTGGACATGAGGGTTATAGAGCATACATGTTCAAATCCAAATTATGAAATGCAGAAGAAACTAGCTAGTATAAACTACCTGGGAATGTTTCATCAAGTTAAGAGCTTTTTTTGTAAACAGGTGTTTCCAGTTTGTCAGTAACTGAAATGTAAATCAAAGTGTACTTGAAAGCTTTTCTCTGGCAGTCCCTAGACAAATATAGTCTTTACTATGTGACCCCTTCATGTCTGGTTTTCATAGCAGACCCACAGAGAGGCACACACATTTGATTGTAGCGTACTAGCTGGAAGGGCTAGAATGCTTCCCTCTGAATGGTATAGTTCAGGTGATTTATTGTTTGAAATGTCACTTTCCTCATGGGACCAAGGCAAACTCTGACCAAGGAATCAGTTATGATGAGTAATAACAATGTATCTTAACCCTTTATTTTCTCATCACTTCTATGTCCTTTCTTATTTTCTAATAGGAGAATTTAAGAATTGTACATTTCTTCTCAGGTTCAAATCAGAATAGCTGAACTGGATTCAGTGGAACTGTTTTCAGCTACCAAGCATCTGTTCCAGAGTTATAAATGGGCAATATTTTTAGGTATAACTTGAACATAAATACTAATCTGTGGTCCTGAGTGGCAAAGATGTTCAAGGAAAGTCTGTCTGTCCTTGATAATAATTCTGGAATATGTAATAGCAAATTAACAGCAGAAGAAATGGGTAAAGATATGGCCCGTGTATCTTTCTGCTATTTATTCCACACTAGTGATCTCATTATTTGAGGTCATTGGAATAACTATTTACCCGCATGGTTCTATACCAAACTACTACTTGGCCTACAGACTGAAAAACAAGAACACTTTACATTATGCAGTGTAAAACTATTACATTAAAAAAAGTTTTACACGTAATCTGTGAATACTTTGGTTTGAGAGACTACACTTTCAAGGTTTCTGTCTCATAGAATCATCTAGGTTGGAAAAGACCTTTAAGATCATAAAGTCCAACCGCTAACCTAACCTTGCCATCCCACCACTAAAGCATGTCTCAGATTGCTCTTTATGGCCAAATTCCAATATTAGGCTGTGTAACTATTTGACTCAGCTAGGTTTTAGCTGAATGACATTTGCAGCTAATAGAGATTGGCTTTGTTTTGTTGAAGTTGACAGAGTTGATCCTGGTTAGCTGAGAATGTTGGTCTGTATAACTTTTCCTGTCTTGAAGTCTTGAGATTTTCTACCCTGAAAAGAATAAGCTTATATGTTAAGTTAGCCAAGAGATGCAAGAGCTTTAAAAAGGGGTATATATATAAAAAAAAGCTAAATAAATGTATTTCTGTTTGTGGTAATTTAAAGCCCATTATCTGTAACTTTTTATATAAATGTTTTGGCATGTAAATTAGTGTAAGCAATTGGGAGAATATATGCAGAAAACACTTAAAAAAAAAAAATGCACTATATAGGATCTTGTGAAAAACAGCTGCTGAGAGGATGATAATCCTTCCAAGTAAATCCCTAACGAGTAGCATCTTGTCCAGCTAGATGTTACCTCCCTCCATGTATGTACATGTATGAAATAATTTTCACTACAGTTCCTAGGATATATAATGCAAGAACCTGATGTGCATAAAATCCTCCTTTAATGCTCTAAGGTAGTCATTTATAGTCCTATTTGATGTTTAGGTAAGATGCTTGGTCTATCAAATATGATGATTAGTTCCTCTTGAATATGAGAGGGATTTCTGGCAGCAGAAATCTATTTGACTGTAAAACCTAGGAGGCTGGAAAGAAATCCTTCATATAAAGAAATATCTCTCTATAGTTGCTCATACACCAGATTCTAAAAAGAACCTCTAAGCTGTCAAGAACTACAATATGATAAAAGCAGGAATGATGAAAAGGAAATGGCACCTTGCAGCTGACTGTATAAAAGCATAAATTCCTCCTGGGACTTCTGCATATAAAAGATAGGTTTCACTACTTTTCTAAGAACACTGGATCACATTAACTTATTCAAATAGGAGGTCAGATCACAGTGTTTAGGTTTAAAGCTGTCCCACACAGTCCTTGATAAGAAAAAATTGACAAATCACACTTTTGAATAAACTCATTTTAATCCTTTTCTTCCTTTTGAAGTAATAAAAATATCCCTGTCATGCAGTTGCCATTGCATTTAATGGCTGTCATTTAGTGAAATGGAAAAATGATATCTGAACATAATGCCTTCAAATATGGCTAATAGCATTTTATATGAGGAAAAATACTTTTCTTTTACATGAATATGGCTGTTACTTTATGATTATTATTGAAAATTTAGCTGCTTTGCCTATTGCAGCAGAGTGATAAGAACAAATAGGACTCTTTCCTGTCATCCATGTAAAAGTACAGTAATCTGTATTCTTAATGTTTTACATATTTTCAGAGCTCAAATTCTTTGACAGTTATCACTTTACATCATTTTTTTTGGTATGGTAAGCAAAATATTACAATTTTTTATACTTTAAAATGATGCAGTAATTATTTTTTTGGATCTGTTTTCATAAATATGCTTTTATCCCAGATTACATCATTCTTGTTGAGACTTATTGGAATAACATTGTATAAATGAACATTAATTAATGCTAAATTACAATGGGGTGTATATGGAATTACAGGTGACATTCACATCAGTACCAAATGAGTTCCTGGTGATTAACCTTACTAAACATTTCTAATTAACCTTGAGTGCACTGGACATAAACAGCATAAATGCTTTGAATTGCATACATGATTTGCAGCTCCACTGAAAACAAGATGTACTGTGCAAGAAATGGCCATACAAAGTAGTTAAAAGACCAACTGTATGCTGAGTTGACATTTGAAAGAGCCCAAGAGAATCAGACCTAATTCAGATCCACTCATAAGGAAAATCAAACAAATTACAGAGCCAATAAAAAAATGTCTTCGGAAGGCTAAGCATGCTTGCTTCTCAAGTCTAGTGCTTACTTCAGGCAACACCTTTGCTAGAGTCTTCGTAGAAATCTCACTAATGGGGCAACTGAAATATATGACTTTGTCAGACATGTCTGTATCCTGAAGAGGGGGAATCAGACTTTGAATAGTAGTGATGATGCAACAGATTGACTCTTAATTATTGGAGGATTCTGCCTTAAAAAAAAAAAAAAAAAAAAACCAATACAAGAGATTTAATTATTGTGACTGGTTTTGGGAGCACACTGAAAATACTAAGCCATGGCAGGTTTTAGCTGGGATTTGAAAATGGGAATAGTCCAGTCCATAGTTGATTGTGCTTTGAGCATGTGACTGAAACCTTCAGGTTTATTTTGTAAGTGGTGGCTAAAATACATAGATCAGAAAGATGAAAATGCCACTTACTGAAACTAGGAATGGCTTATAGCATGAAGTAGGTAGTAATACTATTACTAAGTAATGCATATAAGTGTTTGCATAGGATGGTAGATTTTAGTCCCCATGTATAATATTGCTCTCTGGATGGCTGAGGTGCACTGTTTATTCCATCTAACATCAATAAGATTGTTATCTGATGTTTGCATGTGTCCAATTTGTGGCTTGTGTGTATGAGTGTGCCACAATCATAAATATGGATAACTTCATTGAGATTAAATTGGCTGTTCTTCTCATGAATCAGCAGAGATGCTGATTTCTAGAATATTTCTAATGCAATTTCAGTTCCTAGCAAAGGACTCTCCTCCCTCATGTTATTCTTGTGGGTTTGTAAGCTCTTACTTGAAGAGAAGGGAGATTAATGAAGCATGCCCAATATGGAGAATGTTGACATATCTTTCTGAATATGAGCCTGTTCATATCATTAGCTCCCTCTGATGCTTGTGTACAATTTTATGTATCATTTTGATGTCCTAGATCATTAAAACAAAGTTGGATAGATGATCATATGTAAATGATTTTACCTTATTTTAGAGTTCTAGACACTATGTAACTGACTACTCTTACATGTTTATTTTCTATTTTCAGTTTATTTGTCAATATGAAAATGCTGATGCAGTGATAGATTTTATTATTATTATTGGCAACTCAGGAAAAATTTTTTCCTCTAAAATTTGGCAATTCAAAAGTTGTGCAGTATGAATTGTGAAGGTGGTTTGCAGATTTTGATAAAATGTCAGTAGATTCACTTCTGACATAGCTAATTAATCATGCCCTAAGACTTAGTTGGGATAGAGAACTCTTATTACATGAATTAAGTGTCTTACGCATTTATCATTCATCCAAGGCCTCCAGCATTATTTTTTTGCTTTTACTTGGTATGATAAGATGACAAAGAATTTCAGATGGACAGGTAGACTTCACTTTAAACATTTTACTTAAAATCTAAATTCATAGTTTGTGTATTGAAGTACTAGTTACATCAGTTAATAGAAAGGAAAGTTTAAGGACGAGGTGTGTATGCATAAACTTTTCTATCTATTAATTAAATTTTTTCACGATGTCACAAATGTCAGATATGAAACCTTAAGCTACAGTGCTGCTTTCTAATGCAATATGTTCCTCTTGTGACTGCAACTATAGGATAAAAGGATTTGCTTTTCATCATAGACCAAATTAAATTTTAATTGCCTGTGAAAACACAAATGTCAAAAGCAAATCTTCAAGCCAAGATTGTGATCCTCTGTCACAGGATGTTATATACCCATTTATAAGTAAAATAAGTGTATTCTTCACTTCAAGTATGTTTTCCACAGAATATCCTAAAGTTTTATTTCAAAACACTGTGCTGTAATACATATGTACTGAACTGTGTAGCTGATGGAAGACAATCTCAATTTACTTATCAGGAACTGTGTTATGCTTAATACATCATTTTTTGATGTCTGATCATCTTGCAAGTACATCAAATTGAACATAATGTATAGTTTGTTAAATTGTGTATTGTGGCATGCACAGGCTGTCTTTAACATAAATCCAGGTTCAAAATCACTGTTAGGTATATTGATCTGCTACATAGAACTCAGTAGCTGTTTCATACCAGAAGGTGCTGGTTCATTATGATCCCAGTAAGACAGGCACTTGAACTGGAATATATTATTTAAAATACAATTTATTGAAGCTAAAACTATAAAGAAAAGAGGATAGTATACATTATCTTACATCCTTTCAGGTACTGGGAGACCTGATTTGTGCAGCATTGAACAAGTCTTTGGTCAGGGCACAGCATTCTGTGCAGATTCTGTCCATGAAGGGGACTTGCTTTTTGGTCTACAGAGTTTTTCTAGAATTTTGCTGAAATAAAAGAACTCTTATTCTTTCAGATAAAACTGATGATCACATGAGAACTTGTTGCTGCACTTTTAGATTAAGGCAAAAGATACAAGTCATGTTATTGCTGGTAACAAGTAGGAGCTGCGTATAGAGGCTCCCATGTGACAGCCTACCAAGTTTATGCTGCAGCACAGTGTAATACAGGCCTTCAGACCATGACATACATGCAGTATAGGCCTGCTCTTACTCAGATACGTGGATTACGAATTCCTTGATGTACATGCTCTTTGAGCTGGGATCACTATAGCAGCTATGACTTTTATGAATGGAAGAAAATAGGTAATATTATTTTAAAGTCTGTAGGAAAGCAGACATGAACATAATGATTTTGTTTCATTCAATTATCATTCAAATATGGCATGTAATTGTAAAACTTAGAACTATGAAAGTGGAAATTTATAATGATGCAGACTTAATTTTATTAATTTAATCCATAAAGCAGATATTACACCAAGACAGACATCAAATTAAAACTCTCAGACTCTAATTAGCTTTAGAAGTCTCTTATGTCTAATTTATATGGCTGTCATAACTAATTTAAATACTGATTTTAGCCTGGTCATGATGCAGAAAACTCCATTCAATAGCAACCATTAAAGAAATAAGTGCAATTTTATTTTGTAACCATGCTTTAATCTACAGTAAGATATCCAATTGACTTACATGATTTGGACAATACTAAGGTACTTCATAGGAAAGAGTGAAAAGCTGAAAAGTTAACCACACCAAGTACTGTTAGGATTGCTTGCCCTCTCACGCAGAAACAATGTGTTGTTCCTGTGTTCTTTGTATGAATAATGCTATTTTCCACGTATTCTTAGGATGACACCATAAAGTCATCTTTTTTTTTTCTTTTTAAGTTTTGAATTTGAAAAGTTATCTACATGCTGGTTTTGCCTATTTTAATCCCAAGACTAAGGTGCCAAAAAAGTGTAAGCCATCCAAAGTGAGGCAAGAGCAGAATTTCAGTGTCTGTGGGCCAGATTCACTAAAGGATCACAGAAATTTGTGTAGAAATATCAGTATCAGATGCTGTCTAGCGTTTAAAGCTCTTGTATTTAAAGCTCTCTTGATATCTACAATTCTCTTCTGTGCATTGCCTAAATGCATCGGGCTTTGAGCAGTTCGGTATCCGTCTTGCAAAATTTAATCCAAGTTCCAGAATCTATTAATTATTCTAATTTAATTCTAATCTAAGCTCTTGGTACAGCCCAATTCAGTAGATATTCTCTGGCAAACCCTGTTGATCAGGTGGTTCAAAATCTAGTCATGGGTTCTTTCTGTTAATGGCTCATGGAGGAACAAGTAGTAGCATCCACCTGTAACAAGTTCTCCAGTTAGGTAAGTCTGTAGCTCAATAGGTAGAATGATCATCAAGGAAATTGGAAATGTAGGTTTTGCTTTATTACTGAGGTGGAGGATGTTGAAATCAACATCAGCAGTCTTTTCAGGAGGTTGTCCAAACCATCTAGGCAAAAGTCCTCCTCCCGAGACTGTCAACTGTGATTGTACAGACTTACTGTTCTGTGCAAGTGAGAAAATAACACTGCACCTGCCTTATGGGTACTTTTACTGGAGCATGTAAATGCACTGAAGTCATTACAGTGTTTGAAGGAGTGCTTCTATGTTTTATGTTTTGATTTTGTATCATTAAAGTAGCTTTTGAAATAGAAACTAGCAGCCAGAATTCCTTTTCTGATAGTGAGTTTGAGAACAGAATTGACTTAGAAGGGGGGGAAAAAAAAAGGAAGTAGAGAGGGGAGGGATCTAGAGAAAGGAGGGAGAGAGAGAGAGGGAGGTTTGGCTAGTAACAGCAGATTTAGTATAACTTACGATGTCATTAGCTTTTTAAAAGTGAAGTAACATTAGGGTGGCATATGCAAGCCTAGCTATATGATAATTAAAGGTAGTTCCATATAAAACCATTAAGGTAACTTGCACTTATTACTGTGAAAGAAACAATGCAAAAATGGCAAGACTTTAAAAAAAATAATACAAAGAATTAAAAATTGTTTTGAGTTTGCATACTTTTATAGGCAGAGCTCAAAGTTGAATGATTTGTTTCTTGCAAGCAGCATTATATCATTGTATCTTACGCAAATGGTGAACAGGTTTTGAAGAGTGGTAGGTAACAGCACTCATCTAATTTGTGGTAGACTGCAGCATAAGTTCTATTTCAGTGATTCACCTCAGCATTCCACAGGCTAATTGCTATGGCATTTTATTGAGAAGTGGGACCTAGACTGAACTCCTTGTTCCAAATCAGGATAAGAAGGAAATTGTACTTAACTGTCACAGGTTAGTGCCACATTCAGAGGACCGTAGGGTGGAGGCACCTAATTTGAAGAATCAAACAAGCTCTGAGAGAAGTGAAGGGCACCTAGTTTGTAAGTATCTACTGGTGAGCTCTGAGCACAGGAGCTTGGATGTGTGCCCCTGAGGCCTGCCTTAGTGCACACCAGCTTGGGTGTGTGTTGGCTTGTTGCTCTCTTGCCTTTGAGTATAATCCTGAGTGTATGTGCCACCAACAGCAGTCCTTTTTTAAATGAAATTTCATTAATATAATGTATACATATGGGAACCATTTCTTTAGAAGTTGTAGATACATGTGGAATTCAGTTGTGCTTTAATCTAGTCAGAGATTCGAAGTTTTGAATTTTACACATGTGCCCTGCTTGATCCAGCCCTTAAAGCGTTTTATTGGGCTGATTTGATTTAATGGTATCCTCAGCTGATGTAAAACTGTATCTTCACTCACTTTGTGTATCTTCATCAAGTATCACCAGCTATTTCTGAATAGGGAAGTTAAAAAGGAATAACTGGTGAGGTTTCACTTTGCTGGTTGTTAGATACTCCATAAATAGCTGTGTCCAATTTTTCAGCAGTTTTGGAACATTTTTCTTTTGCTTCTATAAGCTTTAAAATATTATTAAGCTTAAGTCAAGGTAAGTGTTTGGAAGTTTAGGTTTATACTTTAGATTAAGGATGCTTATCTGCATCCCAGTTTTTCATTTCTGGTCCATGAGAAACTAAGAACTAAATCTGTTTAGTCTGACCTTACTGCAGTCTTTCTGAAATGTCTGAATCTTTAAAAACTGGAAAAATCCTTTTACCTCCGTGCATACGTGAAAAAAATTTCATTTGTAAAGAGGCCATACAGAGGTAGATTAGGTAATTGTGTGAAAAAGAGTTTAGTAAAGCCATGAAAACATAAAGACAGTCATATATGACTAATTATCACTTTTTTGGCATACAATAGCTGTCATATTTTCCCACTGAAAATATGAGCACTAAACATCAGAATAAAAGGGAAGGAAAAACAACTGCAGAAGCACGTAAAAGCTATTTTCTTTCTTGTTAGATATAATAAAGAGCTTGCATATGAGTAGTCATTCATCATATAAATGAATGGAGTCATTTGTTAAACTTATTTCACAGATGTGAAAAGAAGTTTAACAGTCTTCATTAAAGTTTATATAGGATTTTTCAACTTCCATGTTTTCCCTGAAATTGCTTCCTTTCAGGCTGAGGCAGGGGGAGGGGAAATTATTTATTTTTATATCTATTGCAGCTGACTTGGTTGTTGGTGGAACAGTTGATTTGCACCAGTTTATGGTGACTCAGCATCTGACTTCCTATGGAGAGGTGTTTTTAATGCCATCTGGGAATTTGAGTAACATGCCAAAAATCATTGTCTCTTACAATTAGTATGAATAAAAGCTGACACCTTAAAAATATAAGCAGTTGAATAGTCTTGATGGTTAGTCATAGTGCAGTATTTTTTTTTAAATATTTATAAATACTGACAAATATCTTGTCAGTATGCAATCTAATTTTTTCGCTCATATTAGAAAATACCTCGAGGAAAGGAATAGTTAAGGGAAGTCTTCAAAATATGCTTATGAATATTGCTTCAGGATTTTTCCATTGAGGTTTTTAGGAGACTTGAACTGTGTCATTTCTAATGCTGATGTCATGAGACCCATCCAAAACTAAAACTATGCTTTACTGTGAGAAACAAGAAAAAAAAAAAAAGATTTTTATTGGAGTTTAATAGACCT
This sequence comes from Aramus guarauna, assembly GCA_013400195.1. NCBI lineage: Eukaryota > Metazoa > Chordata > Aves > Gruiformes > Aramidae > Aramus > Aramus guarauna. Next base: position 2,300,374 of record VXBL01010520.1, on the reverse strand, counting down.
TAAAATATATGGAGGCCTCCTTTTGGCCAAGTCTATATGACACATTTCCCTCTCACCTATAGCTGTTTTTCAGGTTTTTCTATGCTCATTCTGAAACATCTTGTTTTCTAGGAAAGAGCCATGCTATTTCTCTCACCTCTCTGATTTAACATGCACACTTCATGGCTGTCTTAAAATGCTTTTCAAATTTGATTCAAATCATACTTTCCCTACACTTTTTAATCTATTATCACCAGTCAGTCAGCTTATCACTCTGCCAGGCTCAGCTCACTCTCCAAGTCCCACAACTCATTCCAAATGTCAAGAACCTTTCCCCAGAACAAGTCTGTTGTGCTTAAAACAAAACAAAACCACTGCCATCTTCTAATTTTTGGCAAGAGTTCCACTGAGAAATTAAAGATGTTTACTGTGGAAATGACCTGTTTGTGACTTAGACTGAGCTGAATAACAGATCGTAGAATGATGGCATGGGTCTAATATTTCTCCTTTAGTTATCTATGTGAAGTCTGAGATGTTTGCATTAGGAGCAAAAGCCCAGCATCAGAAAAACATTCTATGCAAATTCAGGATTCCACTTCCTTACAGAACATTAGTGACACAAATTCTGATTTGTTGAGAAATAGCTCTTTGCCAAATATTGTCGATCTAGGTGAGGAGCTAGTTCAGGCTGTTGGAGTGCTGATGTAATATATTGTAACTGCACCAGCGTATGCACAGTAAGGGTCAAGTTCCTAGAACATGGCAAGTGGTTAAATTCACTAAATGTACAGAGTAATACTATTTTTACCATAGATAATAGCAGAACAGTATATGTTTTTTTTTTAACTCTTAGAAATGTGAGGGAGGATCTGAGTAACTTAACAGTGGGAGGGATATAGGAAGCAAATTATGACTGTTGCAGTTAGAAAAAGAGTGGAATAGAAAATGCTGATGGTAAATGAACGAATGAATGGAGAATAATGATCCTTGCTAATTTACTTATACAGAATGATTTCACGCTTTTGTGTTTTAGTCCTAAAACATACAGAAAACTGTAGCTCATTCTTTTATTGCTGACATGACCTCTCAAGACTATCAGTATTTCAGAGTTGAGTAACACTTCAATCACATAGTAAAATAGTGGAGGTAGCACATATAAAATTCCTTTGGTGTACTCCTGTGACTTCTTGACTGCAGTGGAACTGGCACTCTGCATTGTTACACTTGTCATGATATACATGAGAAGTGCTTTGTGCAGGATCATTGAGGGCCATGGCATTTGTAATAAAAACAAAAAAAAATAAAGGAAGAGAATTATGAAACCCCATGTCTAAAAACTGTTAGAGGAAAGAATTTTTGGAAGTCTCCATAAAGCATTAGGCCCAAAGTTTAAAATTAGCATTAAAAATAACATTGGAAATGCAAGTCTTCAATGCTTATTTGGAGAATTAAAATTGGATGTATTAATAGTTTACAGCCATAGCCAAACTGTTGCTATGCATACTCCAGGCTACTTTTGAATTTAGATTATAAGAAAAAAAAAAAAAGCCTATTAGTTTATTTAAACAGCTGTAAATACTTGAGTGTTCAGCCTGTCTTCTCATAACAATTAGGGATAGGTTAAAATAAGGGCACAGAAGCTACTTACAGAGGAA
>VXBL01010520.1:2165007-2298555 GCA_013400195.1 Aramus guarauna | reverse complement strand
CAGTTATTTTTTTTTTTTTTTTTAATAGGACTTAATATAAGATGCTAGTGTTAATCAGAAGCAATCAGTCTGAATTATCCAGAGCCTATTTTGGGCTTTTTTTTAGTTGTATATGGATTTTTTAGTGGTGTGGTAGTTTGCTGGCTTTGTGGTGTGGTGTTTTCTTGTTTTGTTTTTGTTTTTTTTTTTTTAAAGATTGTGTAGCTAGGTTCATAAGAGATTTTCTCATGAAGGGGTTTTCTGTTAGGAAATACTGATCAGTTAAAAATGAAATGATCACTTTCAATAGAACATTCACTGAAGCTCTAGCTGTGGTTCAGATTCCAGACGTAGCCTCTGAGGAAGTCTATGATCTAATCACATGGTTATGACAGAATTGGGGGGCTTCAGATGCTTCAGGTTGGCAACAGTGTTTATCAGCCTAACAGTATAGACTCCTTTGCGTGGAGGGGACTCAGAGCTTGCTGGCTTGTACACAGCTGCCTAATTGGCATATGGCAGGAAAACAGCTGCCAGGCTGTCAGGCAATCTGGGGAGCCTGACCGTGAGAATGTATGGCTGAACCTGAAAAGCAAAGGGGGTAATTGGTAGAAAGTGGAGTATTTCTGCATTATCAGTGATCAACACGCACACACACACAAAAGTGATAAAATTGATGAAAAATGTATCAGTTGTACTCAATGGCAGTTGAGACTGTGAGGAAGCACTGCTTATTTCTATGATGGAATTAAATCTCTTATTTTCTAGATTTGTGATCTCAGAAACATTTAGAGATGAATTTGCCTCACTTCAGTACAAGGAGATACTTCAAAACTGCTGTAGAAGCTGCATGCTTTTCTTCAGCCAAATCCATCTACTTGTAGCACTCCAGAAAAGCATTAACAATATTGAGAATTCATTAAAGTAGTGCTCGGGAATAGGAAATAATTTCACATAGCCTCAGGTTGAAACATCAAGTTAAAGTGTAAATTGCATTTGTATTGTCTTACAGCTTTCAGTAGCAGAACATGAGGGAGGGGAAAGAGTCTGGTATAATTTTCCTAAAATCCATTTAGATTCCAAGTTTTCACAGGGAAGTTCTGAGATCATAGCCACCTCCTACAATCTAATGCACTGCCTGGAAGCTTTTGTTTTGAAAGCTTTGTTTGCAGTTGCCTTTAGCTGTGCGCGTGACCTGTAATGCTGCTCTCCTTGTCTCTTTTGTCAAGATCTGGATATGTCTGGCTTGCTGTAGACTTATCTTCTGTCACTCACTGATCTCATGCCTTGTCAGTTCATTTCATCAACAAGACATTGGTACTTTGATAATTTCATCAGAAACCTTTAAGAAAAATGTTGTAGAGATACAATGTTCCTTGCTTAAAAACAAAAACAATAAAAAAACGCACCCACCCTATTTTTGAGAATATGATAAATCTTGAGACTGATTCAAGTGGGCTGCATTTTTTCATGGGTCACTACTGAATGTCTCTCTCTCACGTGGTTGCAGTAGCTGGAGTAGCTAATTTTTGCAGTGTACCCTTTGAAGGAGTTCTAGCTGGAAAAAAGTCATAGCAATTACATGTACTACTTCATTTTTCTTCATGACTTCCATTATCGGCTACAACTATTTGACTTTTTAAAAAAATGATGTTAATGAAGAACTTCACAGGTTTGGCTTTAGGCCATTGTGCAATTGTTTTTAAGAGGGAATTTTAAAAAGTAAGAACAAAATTATGCTTAGAGGCTTGTTTTGCAGCGTTTCCAGCCTCCAATTGAAAACACGATACTTCCAACTTAATTTTAGAATCTGTTTTTCTGATTGAAGTGTATGGATTTGAAATTTAGTATTTGTTTTATGCCCTTTTTTTTAAGTTTTCATGGTAACTTGGTATTCATCAACTGTGTTTTATTTATTTTTTAAACAAACATTTTCCTAGATTGGGATCAAAATATGAATGCACAAGGGATTCAAACACGCTAATAAAGACCTGAATCTACTCATAAATAAAACCCTATGAATTTAACAACAGGATAAACCAGGATCACAGGCATTTTCGTTTACAAAAGTTGCAGTGTCCTATTGCTGCTTTCTTCTTGTAAAGTGTTACCCAAGCCATGACCTATTACTATTAAATTTCTCTTATTAACATTGCTTGCTAGGTTTTAATTCTATCAGATGTCACTTTTCCAGCCAATCTATAGGATATATATTTGATATATATGTACACACTGTTGCTATTTTACCAGGTGTTACCGCTGCTGTTGAGGTGCAAATACCATCAGGGCTTCTGTTGGCATAGGCTGTTCCATTAGGGACAGGTGCCATCTATTTTTGTTTACCTACATGAAATGTGCACCAAAAAACCAGCTAGTAAAAGGCAACACCACAAATTCACAAAATAGGTTTATTTTGTATGTGTATATCATATTGAAAATTCCAACAGCAAGACATGGGGAAGTCCAGATATGCCTCATTTTGACTTGATGCTTTCAGGTTAAAATTATGTCTTCATTTAATATTACTTGCAAATAATTTTTTAAAATTATTTCCTTATGCTTATGAGACTTAAAGTATCAAAAGAGAGATAATGTAGAATCGGAGAATATAGTGCTCAATTCCCTTTTAAATGTTTAAGAAATTAAAGACTTTAAGAAACAATATACGATTAAAGTAGAGATGGAAGGGGGCAAACAGAGGAAATGGAATGGTTAAGAATACAGCAGTAGCTAGAAAAGATTTCAAATGCACTTACAAGAGATCTGCTGTTCTATCTTTGAGTTTTCTGGGTGTGTGTCATCTTGGGGACACTGATTTTTTTATATATATTATTTTATTTTTTTTACTTTTTGATGGGTTTTTAAAGGTGTGTGGGGTTTTTTTTTTTAAGTTACGTTTAGTCTTACTGTATTGCCTTTACAGATCTCTGTCTGGACTCTGACAGTATTCAGGCTGATACTTTAAAAACTGCTGCTTCTACACTGGTTCTTCCTAGTTTTAATTCTTTGACCCTCTGGTTTTATTTTAATGAATAGCTGGTGGGATGTGTGAATACTATATACTCCCAAACAAAAACATTGTTACCATCTGGGAGATTTTTGCTCAGATTGTGAAAACAGGTTCAATATTGCTATAAACTTGTTTTCTGCTGGCAGTATTCTTGTTGGCTTCAAATGCAGTTAAAGTTAAAATTAAGAATTAAATCAGTAGATGGTGCTATAATCTTAGTTTTATCTTCTTAGTGCAACAAGACTTGAAAGTGCTGATTTTTTTGTACCTTTGAAAAGGAAACCATTATATAAAAATGTAATCAACGTGATGCTATAATTATTTTATAAGTTTGACATTTAAAATATTTTAATATGTTATTTACTCTGAAGAGTATGCTATATTTAGGATTAGCTCTTGATGAGAATCTACTGGACAAGCAAAAAGTATGTGATATGATTCTGCAGTAAATAAAGATTTGATTGTGCCCACTATGGCTTTTTTCACAGTTGTGCATTGGGTTTGCTTTGCTTCAAAACAGCACATCTCCCAAAGATTCCCTGTTGTGCTGAGAGAAAGAAATCTGTTGTTTCTTTTGAGACTGCATATCTCATTGGAACCCAAGAGATCTCTGCATGCTCAATTCGTCTTTTCCTCCTTACCAGCTCTTTTTCTTAGAGGGGCAGGAGGAGGGAAGGAGGGTATTTTCTGGAAGTTTGACCTAAGTAATTTTACTCCTCAGAGAACAGGAGTTGCAAATGTAACCTTTAAGATGACCATTTGGGGTGAGGAGGATCTTTAGACCCTGTTACTCGACGATGCATGCCATCTGACATTATTGGCTTAAAAATATATTTAAATATATGAAGCTGGAAGCAGTGGCAGTGATAAGGATTCAGTCATCATTTGAAAATGGATTCAAAATTTAGGAAAGCAAATAAAATCTAGTACTCAGAGTAACAAGCAGTTGCTCCATCTGGTAGAATGCTGCGCGTTGCTAGAAGACTTATCCTGAATAATTGACAATTTGTGTAGCATGAGAGCTATTAAATGTAGCATAGATTTCATCAAGGAATGGTAAATGTAAACTGAAAAACAAATATTCCTGGAACAGTAAATGCTACCAGTTCTGGAATGCATGTTTCCTACTGGAAGCTTTTGGGAAAGCAGCAGATAAACCAATTTTTGCTGGTGTACATCAAAAGTATTTTCACTTTCTTTAAAAGAAATACATCAGAATATTGAGCTACTTAAATGAAAGGATCATATATTGCAGTCTAGTACCTTAGCACAGCAGCTGTATGCTTGAACAAGGAATGTAGTTTGGAGGCCTTTATTTGTGACAGTGCTACTTGTGACAGTAGTCACAGGGACATTGTAACAGTTCCTAGTACATTAGATTATTAAAATATTCAAATTTTTATACTAAGATCTGAATAGCTGCACCAGTTAGATGCAGAACCATTTTAACTGGGGCAGCCTTAACACAGCTCTAAATCGCCAGTGAAAATCTTATGAAGCTTATGTGAAGTCTCATCTGTATCACTTAATTGGTGAAAAGACTTCTGAGGTCCTAAAAGCAAGCATGCATTATAAAGTGCAAGATTTTTTTTCCTCAAGAAGATTCTCACTTCTGGGAAAATTCTGAAGTGGGATGTTTTATGAATGAGTATGTGACTTAGCAAAAATTACCCTAAGGAAACAGAGGCTATATATGCAATAAATACAAATCATAATCTGTAAAGGTTAACAGTATAAAACTTTATACTTTGTTTTATTTTATGTTGCTGATAGCTGTTTCTTTTATGAGAGTTCCAAATTGCTCCCAAGCAAAGATACATAGCAATAACACACAAGTACATTGTATTGTTAGGAAGTGGCTCATTATAACCTCATCTTATCATATAAACCACCAGCTCAGGGATGCATTAATGCACTTAGAATGTGCCTTATGGGCCTCCACAAGAAACAGATTAATGCTTGTGAAATCATATTTTAATTTTTAAATATTCTTTCAAGACGAAAGGAATCCTCTTAGTGCCATGGGTAAGCAATATTTTAAATCTGTGTGATTGTAATGTGGTTATTAATTTAATGTATTACTCTCATACAAAAACACATATTACTATGAGTCTGGTTTAAAGTGACAATATGCAGAAGCTAAGCATTCCCTTTTTGAACAAATATAGTAACAGAGTCAATCAAAACCAAGCAATTAGTTTATTTTACTTTTATGTACCAGTATACTGGTACTGATGCACTGGAAAGAACTTAATTGTTGTTAATATAGTTGTATTTATTTTATCTGACATGACCAAATGTTAAAAACGGGGGGGGGAGATAAAAAGATATGGGAGGTAAGCCCAAAATGTTTGAGATCATATGGTCTATACAATATCCTTCTCTGCTCTGTGAAAGTGAAAGACTACTGAAATATATTATCCTAGTTAGAAATGGAATTAGAAAAATCATATATGCATCAGACATTTCTAATTTAAAAGTGATAATTCTGGAGGTAAAAAGAAGAATTTAGAATACACTGTGCCAGGTGCTAAATACTGAAATTTAGTATTTCTTCAGAGCACTTTAAGTTGTTGCAGATGGACAGCTAATGCCTCCATTCCAAAGAAGAATAATCTTGCCAGTTAATCCAATGGATGTAAGAAACTGAGTTCCTTGATTGTGTTTTGTAGATCCTGATCAGGATCTTGTTGATCCTGATCTATCTTCTGCAGAACTTCAGCAAGGAATTGTATTCAAACAAGTATCCTAAAGGTGCCTTTGAAATTGAAATAGATATAAGTGATACTTAAACATAATAAAAAATCCTCTTTTACTTCTTCATATTGTCAGATGGCACTCATGAGAAAAACGTTTACTGTACAAACACAAACTTGTTTACCAACATTTTATATTTGAACCACTTCTGCTAGGAAAGAGCAAAAACAAATACTTGTACTCTGATGAAGCTCTTTAGTCACAAATATCTGTGTATTGTAGTAGTGGCCTTCCAAACACTGGAAGAAGCTCCCAGTTCCACTGAATAAAAGGGAAGCTTTCTTTCTTTTTCTTTCCTGAAAGAATCTAATTTTGGATTTAGGCTTTATATCCTAATGTTCAAAGAATGATTTAGGCTAGTAAATTTATCTCAGTCCTGTTTTCTGATTTGTGTGCTAGCAAACAGAACTCTTCATTCACTGGTGGCATTTCTTCTGGGAAGACACTTGTAAGCAGCCTGTACTGATGTAAAACTCAGCAGTGTACTGGTGTATACTGCTTAGGGAATCAGTTTTCTGTGCAATTTGGATGTGGGCAACATACTACTTCTGACAAGAAAATGAAATCTGCTGTATTTGTAGATAGGTTGTTAGATGTAATTAATGAGTTTGGCAGGTCTTGTGGTCTCAGCATTATTTTGAAAGTTCTGGATTTTTCCCCAATTAAAGTTTAAGAGCAGTTGATCCCAACAAGCACAAGTCATATAAAAATGCTGGGAGGCCTGCATGGATGAACAAGGAGCTCCTGTCAAAACTCAAACATCAAGGGGGAATATTCAGAAGGTGGAAGCAGGATCAGGTATTAAAAAGCCAGTTGCTCCCTACCTATAATGCTATTTTCACTGCAGAGCTTGTAGGTTGATGCTTCAATTCCAGAAGGTCTGTGTCTAATCGGTTGTTAATTCATACTTGAGTGTTAATTGTTATTGAAAATTATTTAAATTGACTGACACTTTCCCCTTTAAACTGTATTCCTATTAGCAGGTGAATGACTGTGTCAGATGTGTGCCCAGTGTTCTGGCCTTCCAAGCACACACTATAATGGTAAGCTAGTATAAAGTCCAGAAGAAAAAAGTTGAGTAGGGAAATCAGCAAATGACTTGGTCCATGATGAAAAAATTGGACCATCTTACCTGATTGTCCTTAGCTCCCTCTAATTCTCTTGTTAACAATTTTATGCCAGGTGACAGAATTCTTTAAGAAGCTGAAGAAAGAAATTATTGTTGTACCACACCTTTAAAAAATTATGGAAGTAAAAATGGATCAGTGTAAAGAGTGAGAAATTCAGGTCATTAGAATAAAGAGAGCCTTCCATCCTTCCTCATTCTCAAAATACTGTAGTAAAGTTCAGCCCTGTAACACTGCTAAGAAAAATATTTTCTCTGCTTGCATTTGCTTATCTGTTTCAGATATAATTTTATTACAGGAGAAGCTCAACATTAACTATGAAAATATTAACATTATGTGTAAAGAGTGAGAGAATGGATTTCCTGGGGTTTTGTTTTGAAAATTTGAAAGCTTTTTATTTTAATGATCACTGAATTCCTTTAGAAGTATGACAAACTTCAGCAATTTATATCTTTTTTCCTAAATTACTATGGTATTTAAAGCTGTTCACGTTCGTATGTTGCACATACACACAAGACAGCTTTTTATAGATACATTGACTGTCTTAGGCTAAAGATATAACCATAGTAATTATACATTTTAGGATTGTGAGTGTATCCATATATAACATACCACACCATCAGTTGTTAGTACCTGTGGGTATTCAAAATTGAATATGAATTCTTTTCTGAAATAGTTGTTTAGATATTTGGTCTACATTATATTTTAATTATAAGTGTTTTATTTTTAAAGACATATAAAGAAAACCCAAAAGATACCCAACATTTTTTTTTTTCCATTTCACTATTATCTTAGTATTGGTCTACTCTCTCTTTAGCTTTTTCTTTAGAAAAGAAAATCTTACCTCAAAACTGTGTCACTTTCAGTGATTTGAGACAATTTTTTTTCATCTAAACTAAAAGTAAATGCCTAGCTGTTATATAGTGTATTTTTTAGCAGCTCCTAGTATACATTCAATGGAAATTGATTGTCATTACCCCATTTTAGAGATGAAAAATCTTAATCAAAGAAAAGGCACTTAGCAAAACTATTTAGAAAGTCAAGGCCAAGACCAGAGGTCAGTCTCCTGAGTTCCACTGTACTGCCCATGTTGCTGTGTATATGAACCAGACTGCAGAAAAGTTAGAGAAGGTATGTGCCAGTCTAATTACTCCGCTTTTTCTTTTGTACTATTCTTCCTCACTCACTTTTGCATTTTCCTTGTTGGCACACTTTGACTTTTTTTTATATTCTTTTGAGGTCATTTTGCATTTCCATATTCTTTAGGAGTGTGGGAATTGTGTCTTGATATATGCTTATCCTAGGTCATATTTTTGAGTGCTATGTATTGTAAAACAATGAAGATACAACCTAAGCAGGAAGGGAGAAATTAAGTGTCCTTAATTAAAAAAAAAAAAAAAAAAAAAAAAAAAAAAAAAAAAAAAAAAAAAAAAGGAAAGATACAGTCATAGAATTGTGTCTTTCTAAGGAAATGCTGTAAGAACCCAAAACACAAAATGAGGTCACCTTTGCCCGAGCAGGATCTGCATGGCTAGCCATACTCTGGCTGGAGGCCCATTCAATCCCATGCAGTTTGAGATTTCCAGCATCTGATGGCATGTTATATTATCTATGCAATCATCTCTTTCTTCATAGTGTTAGCTCCAGTAAATGGCATCCTAAATGATGCTTTGCGGAGTCTGAGTTCCTTTCTTACAGGGATCATAACAAGCCAGCATCTCCTGGAGCAAAGGGAACATGTGACCTATACACAGTTAGTTCTAAGCAGTTATTCTGTGCTTGATTTCTTTAATCTAATTTCTAATTCAACATTAGTGTGTAGTTTACTGGTGTTCCTGATACTATGGTCAACACAAGAACCTTCTTGGCTAGCCTTAGCCATTTTAGGCACCTCATCAAAGACATTTCTTCTCCAGTTAGAGGAGAATTCTAAGTACATCCAGGAAGTGAGACATCTTACTATGGTAAGAGTCAAGGATAAGTTACTTAGACTTTGGTTTTTATGCACTAATTAGGACACTAAGTAGGGATTTTTTGTTTGTTATGTATAGGAGCTTATTTCACTCAGATAAATACCTAAAATGACCATAACCAAACATTTAAATAATTAGTAAACTGAAACTATCTATATGAATAATAACTAAACAGTGCAGTAATAGAAATACTCAGTTGTTCTGATTTGGAAGAAAATACCAGGAAATAGAATAGGTTCTGGCTTTGTTCTGTGTCTTTCTCACTGAGTTTTGGTGAATTTGGGGTAGACTGTCTTGTGTGTGTCAAACTCTTGCACTAAAGGGAAGTTGAAACAAAATTTTGAAAATTAACATTTTGTTAAAAAAAATCATTTTTTTCATTTCTTTGATAACATGTTGCAGTGAGGTTTGAACTAAAAAAAAAAAAACTTTGGAAACGATTATTGTTTCTAGCTGCGTTGTTGAAAGATTGTTTTGTTACATATCTGCAAAGTTGTAGAAGTTTCCAGAGTATTTTCTGAATTATTAACTTCTGTACAGACTGATTCAAACAAAAGAACAGTTCTCATCTAAAATTTGTACTATATGTTAAGCCACTTTAAGTTGGAACAATTGGTTATCTCTTAAAAATAAGCCATTTTCATAATTGAAGTTCATTTCTGTACTTTTGTTAAGGATACAGAATTGTAGAAATACCCAAATCCCACCAGACACTATTGTTCAAATGGTCTTTTTCTGAAGTAGAGAGTAGAACTATGGGAAGGCTTGCTCTGTTAAGATTTCCATTCCACTTTTTCAGAACAAAGAAAGGGAGATGGGATTTTTCTGTGCCTGCAATTCTGATTTAAATCTTCAAATCGTTAACATCAGCAGTTACCTAGGGGTACTGAACTGCAACAATTGACCAAGTACTTATGACAGCTAAAGTTCTGAAACATGGTCTTAATTACATGCCCAATTTTAGGCACCTATGGGTAGTCTGAATTTTGGAGCTGGCCAGCACTTGAAAGTCTATCTGTGGTGTGTCTGTCTGTTAAATAGCTGAGTGACCTTGAAATGGACAACAAACTTTGTTCAAACATCAGATGGCACATCTTAATATTTTTTCCCATAGCCTGGTTTCTCAAGGTGCTGAGCGCCTGTCTTTGCTGCTGATTGCTTAAAGAATTGAGGCCATTCAGGGAACCTCTCAGTACCTTCTTGATTAGGCTTCCCCGTTGGTGAAAAACAGCGTTTTGATTGTTAGGAAGTTTAAAAATCTTTTGTCCCAAGTATGAGAATGGAATTCTAATAAATGTGCTAAATTGTGGAGAAATACATATAAATTGCTGGTATTATGCAAACGCTTAATCAGTTCTTACAATGTCATGAGATTGTGAGGAAATTGGATGTCTTTAAAATGTTTTTGATAGTAGTGAGGCAGTACCCAAATCCTGTTAAGAACTGTTCAGAACAGGCTAGCATGTAAAACTCTCTGTAGACTCCCAGCATCACTGGCCTCAGTTTATCAGGAAGGGTAAATCATGAAGAATAAATCAAAGCTGGATATCCCTGAAACAATAGTATTTTTGAGAGACAGATTCTGTGTTTCAAGTGCTGGGTTTTCAGAGGCAATATGATTGTACTGAGGTGAAGAATACTGCCTGTGATATCAATGACAATTTACAAAGCCTGAAGCTCTGCCTTCAAGCTAATGTGCAAAGTGAGGGAAGACTTGTAAGTTTACTGTATTTGTAATTTTTCTAAATTTCTTTCTTGATTAAAAACCCTATTCTAGCCGTACTTAATCAGTCACCCATTTTTAGCATTCTGTGACTATGCTTCTGAAAATTTCTAAATGTTCTGAAAGTCCTAATTTAGATAGTGGTTGTACTAAGATACATTGATCTGTGCTGAGGAATGGGGGAAATCATTGTAGGCATACTAGGAAGTGCACTGAGAACTTCAATAGTCTTCATTCCTCATGAACGCCTCATCAAAAAACAGTAGAGGATTGTGCATGAATCTCCTTCAGCTTCAGTATCCACCCTTGCAGCTGTACATCCCTCAGGTTTACAGGTTTTCCGTAATGCAGGACATCAAAAATCACTTCAATAATTATTTCTGCAAGCTGATATTAATTCCTCTACCAACACACTATCACTTTTGAAGGAAACCTAATTGACTTCCACTGCAAAATTTGAGACAAATAGAAACAGGTGAATACTTGCCTATTCTGTCTGACATATATTTGCTGAAGACGGTTTATAACAGGAAAGAGCAGAATTCTTCTGGTTTAGTGTATGAATTAAGGGAAATAATTCACTTATTTGCCACTAAGATGTCAACAGTATAAACAAAGTTAGAAGTAGAGAAAACTACTCAGTAGTATGTCAGAGAGCAGCTAAGCTGCTATACTTTTGAATTATTCATACGACTTATGTAAAAAGGGAACCTGGAAAATGGAAAAGAAAAAGCTATTTATTTATTCTACTGAAGAATAGCACATGTAAGTGGAAAAGCAAGTGGAGTCTGAATTGTAGTCCTATCATCTTTTATTTGTGTTTTAAAATAAATAAAATTAAACTAATAAATCAGTTCTATTGAATATACTTAAAATTCTGGTAAGAAATTTCCTTGGTTAAAAATTTTGGTGCAGCTACACAGTTTATGTAAATACCTCAATTACACTAAAAGGACCTGAGCCATTGTCTTCTATGTTTTCTTTCTAGACTAGTATAAGAACAGGAAATGCAGCTGACATGCTCTCTGAATATTTTCTGTACATATGTATTTTCATGTTATATGTCATTGTAGTGATATGGAGAAATACTATATAAAATATTGACTTTGTCATCTATGACTGCTTTTTGTGGGTAAAGAAACCTGATGCACATTTCTAATGCACTTAGAAAACACTGATCAGAATAAAAAAATAATAATGAAATAATTTGAAGCACATTGCTCCCAGGACTCATTTCATAATGTCCAGATATAGCCTAGAATATGATAAAAATTATTTTAAGAAAAATTCTGAGGCTTTGTCTCACGACAGTCAATAATCTACTATAGGTTAGTAGAGATACTGCTACTGTGGCATTTGTTTTCTTGTTTCTTCTTTCTGCCCTGCAACATACCCTTCCAAATGGGACTAAGCAAGCTGGCTCCTGTGCCAACTCAGAGGATTCTCTGACAGGTGGGCATCCAGCTGGCCAATTACATCGGGATTGTGTCATCTTCATCTTGGAGTGAATCTATTGCATCTCATCTTCAACCTTCTCTTGCTTCACCTGCTTTAACAGGCATACTCACAAAGAATACGCTGCGTACTGATGTGTAAGTACTGCATTCTGCAACATGGACATGTATATTTAGGACTTACCTCTTGAAGTAAAACTACTTGATTGAACACAAGATACCTTTCATTTCAGATGCTGTTGAGGATGCACTGTGAAAACATGAGGCAAAAAGCTGTTTGGGTGAACCTCCTGATTTGTGAATTTTTCTTTCCTTCTTTGTTATTTATGCTCAATGATCTTTATCTACTACAATTCTTGCTGATTTGCTTGAACATTTAACTTGTCAGATAGCTAAATAAAGTTTACACACATGCATATATGTATGTACATATAAATTTACCATGTGAACTTATATTAAAGAAGTAATTTAGACATGAAGCAAGTAGAAATAATATTATTGATGAGGTTACAGCTGAAGTTTTTTCTGTGTATTTTTTGTGTGTATATACTCTGGGGTTTTCTTTCCCTTACATAGTGAAGATGGAAGAAGAAGAACTTTGGGAGATAGGTTATACCATGAACTGAGATTCAAGTTTCCAGTCTGATTCTTCTGTATGAACCCTCATATACTCACTGATTTGCTCTCTTCTAGAGGTGACTGGATTGCCTGTGAGTCACTGAGACTATTAAGGGATTGGTGAAAAGATCTTTTCACCAACTTTCCCTCAGGTTGTAATAACTTATGCTTTTTAGTGCAGAGGTCTCATATTTGGTCCTTATTTCTGCTGACCTGCTTGGGGTCTCATTATTTTCAAGAGTTTGTAAGGATGCGAATTACCTTCATTGAGTGTTCAGGAGGAGTCAGGCAGCCAAATAATTTAAATCAGGATTTAAAGAGCATGGCCAAGTAAAGAGCATGGCCAAGAAATGAGGATATTTGTTTCAGGATGTTTTTGTGGTATATATGTGTGATTAAAAGAAAGTATATTTATTAAACACATTTTAAAGAGAATTCTTCAGCTGCAGTTCTAGGCTGTGGGCAATAAAATCAAGCAGTGACTGATGATACAAAACAAACAAAATACTGTTGTGTTAGCTTCTCTTGAGCATCTCACTTCAGTTTCTCACAGTAATGGCTGGATTTAAGAATTTTAGATTTCCTTACATATTTTCTTCATCTTTTTGCTACCTTTTTTTTGTTAACAAAGTTAATTTTAGCTGATTGCTTCATCAGAAGGATGTCTTTGATATTTTCTTCTCCCTCCAACCTATTCCTCACTTCCAGATTTTCCTGTGCAGACACTATTAGCTTTCATGATTTCTTTTCTGTTCACAATATTTACTTCAAAATGATACATTAAATGTATAATTTACATGTGTATATTTTTTATTTTCCCTGTCCCTTTTTTGTCTTATTGCTAAAGGGTTTTGTCAGCAAAAATACAATTGATAGAGAAGATGGATTCATGTACTATTACTAATGGTCCAAATGTTACACTGTTTTGTCAACAGAGCTCTATTGTTGAAAGCAATTTCTCTCACTGTGTCAATATATATGCCATGCTGTGTTGATATTAATGGATCTGCCAGGAAAGGCATTTAATTAATCAGTTCCCAGAATAAACTCTGTCAGCTTTAATTTCCTAGCTAACAGTAATGCTTGGGCCAGCATGGTGGGTCAGTCAACAAATGTTGTAATAAGTTAGATTCATGTTGAAAAAGCCTTGGTTCAGGACCTAGAAATGGTGCTTAGGTCAGCAATTTGTTTCTTTCTATCTGCGGACATGTTTCAGCTGTCTGACAGCTCTGACATTTGTACAAGGAAAGAGTAGCGTGCAGTGTTCCAACAGGTCATAACATCAAAAGCATTTGCCAAATTCTAGAGGAAAACTAGGAATACATTCAGTCACTTGTTGATCAGTGAGTATATTTATTACTGTTTTACTGTAGCTACTATTTTGTAACTACAGAATTACATATTAATGCAGCAAAAATTCATATAGGTCAAAATTGACCACAAACTCTTTGAGGATACTTGCATGTGATTTCCAAGATTTTGTAGCATATCTAGCTGGTCTTCATCATGTTTTATCTTGAATAGATCTTATAATATACAAAATGAAATAACTTGAATATTATATTACAAAAAAAGAGAGTCTCATCCAGTGCCTGTTGTTATCAGTAGGAAAATATATCAGTGGATATTGTCAGACACATGAGTATGAGAACAATTGCAGTGCCTAGTAATAAAAAATATTTTTTTCACAATAGTTTACAGAAGAGAAAGTTGAGAGGTTGAAATTGTTAAAGTCTGTCAAATTTCTCTTACTACATTTACGATCTGTTAAAACAATGTCTTTGTGGTCTCTGTGCTCAGTATGGTTTAAAGTAACTTTCAAACTACACTATGAATAGTATGAGCCTCAGAGCTGTCTTCCTCAATCTAAAAAATTTGCAGTATCACCTCCAAAATTGCAAACCTTAAGATTGCATAAAAGCTCTTAACAAAATTCCATTGTTGTCACAGAAATTGTCAAACCATTGGTGTCCACATTTGTAAAATAATAAAGTAATTGAAATACATAATTGAAATCCAAGGTTTTGCATTATATGAGAAAATTTCTATTTTGCAGAGAAACATGTTTAAAGAATTCTATTCAGTCTTAATCTCCCTGCTCCTAATTCCCAGGGTGCAATAATCCATAGGCATTATGTAATTTATTTCAGTGGTGTTACTAGCTGAAAAAGATGGAGTGATTGGCATGAAACTGAACATTTGGAGAATTTCTGTATTCGAGCCATTTTGCTCATAGCATGTTTATTTCAGCCAAACAGCTAAGACAACTACATTTTTCTTATTACACATAGGTAACATAAAGTAACTTCAGCATCTTCAGCTTTGTCCAAGTTATACTTAATTTCCATTTCTGCAGCAAGAAAAATTGCTATGTATCATACCTCCAGCAAGGATCATACTTTAAAGTCCACAAGAAATTAAGATTTTCTTCTATTTATAAATTCATTTGAGTGCTCTTTAGCTGTTATTAGCTTTCTGCATGACTAATATTTATACAGTATACAGGGACTATTAACTGCAAATAGAAGTAAATGTCATACATAATATCCATGTGTGCGCATTATCTACATGCCTGTAAAGTATTTAAAATGTTTTTGGTTTCTTACCAAATTTCTGACTTTACCAAATTTTGATCTCAAATTGCTATATATCAGGACAACTAGGTTAGTGGAATGACACAAAACAAATATTCATATACTCAGCCTTATTCATGTGAAGCATCTTGTTCATACTGTCAGATGAATGAAAACCACTTCATTATTCAAGCATGTTTTATTTTGAAGTTAAATTTCCAGAAAATTAATATTTCTTAAGAAATCTGTTGCCCCTACTCACAAAGATTTACTTTTTAGTGTAATTTATACAGACATTGACCCGTCATTTTAAATCCTAAAAATATTAATATCCTGTCTGGGCATGCTGTTTTACTTTTGGATATTGATAAACCTTTTTGCATTTTTGTCTTGGCCAAGAATGGGTAACAGGACATTTCTGTTGGATTAGGAGTTGGTTAGGCATGGTAACACCTGAACTCTGGCCAAATTCCTAGAATGGCTTGGAGATGGGAAAGAGAGATTGGGAGCCAACATGGTAATTTTATAATATAAGATTCTTATTCCTGTTGAAGGGTATTTAGTCCTACAGTGAACTATACATGCCTTAGGCTTTATGACTTCTATTCTTTTAGTAATAAACCAATCAGAATACCTCTCCTGTTGCAATGTAGTTGAAAACAAAACTAAACAAAAAATCCCCCACAAAAAAACCAAACTAAATTTTATTTTTCAGTCTTATTCAACTATTTGTAATATCCTAGGCCTTTTTTCAGAGAGTGAAAGTGGCAGATTCTCTTACAAGTCTAGCAGTGGACATACTCATGGAACCTGGGGTCATGCCTGTTGTTCTACTAAAGTCTGATATAAAGTATATTTTGCCCACAAAATGAAGTAATAAATTGAATTCTCTGTCTCTTGGCTTTTATTGCCTCCAACAAGTATGTTATTTATTGACAGAAAGACTGAATTAAATGCATTTTATCAGCAGAATTACAGATGGGCGTTGTTAAATTGCAGGGGTTTTTTATAGCAAATTAAAGGACTCACCATAGTTTCTATTGATGGAATGCAATAATAACTTTAATAAAACTCTTTTGTTAACAGACTAAAGTAAGGAATTTCCTGGAGAAAAAAAAAAATTATTGACAAAAGAGAAATATGATCTTGGATGAAAGTGCAGGTCAACAAAGTATTGTGCAAACCTTGAAAATCCTTTATAGTGAAAAATTGCACCCCTATTTCTACTTCCATTGTTGAAGTACTGTACTAGATGTGATGATCTTATTTAACAAAAGGAGTGCCTTAGACTCGATTGGCGTGAATAGTTGTAGTTTCCTTGAAGCCAGTGGAGCCAAACCAGCTTCTAGTAGATAAAGATTTGCTTAACTGAGTTTACTAAGATATTATTCCTAAAATAGCATATTCTTTTTTTTTTTTAAGGTGAAGAGCAATTTAGCAGAGAGAGAAAACACTATGTCATGTGCATGTGCATGCCTCTGTGTGCTATTAATATTTTGTTATGTAGCTTCATTTTATCCACCTCTAATATTCTGAATTAGACTGGTGTAATTATAAGGACCTAAAAACTATTACACTAAAAATAGGACACTAAAAATATATTGAATGACCCCTTTTTCTTATAATCCATTGTGGGATTTAATATTGAATTCATATTTGCCCAGTGTCTCAGCAAAGAGAGCATACTTTAGAATGGAATGGAAATTTCTAGCAGAAGTGGCTATGGCACTATAACATTTTTCTTCAAATACTCAGCAAGGAATACGTGTATCTAAGATACACGTTCTCAGAATTATAAAAGGTGGCTACCCCAATGTATTAGGTAGTGATCTAATTCATGTATTAAAATAACACGGCTATTGTAAAGTTGAACTTTGGTGGGTCATTGTGCGCCCTCACACACACTCAATTACTGCTCTTAATCTTTATAGCACAGTTCTTCTCTTGCATCCTGAAGTCCTTCAGGGACTTCATTGTTCTGCTTTCAGAAACCATAACAAATATGTTAGATATCTTTGGCTAGGAATACTGTAACAGAAGCCGTTAACATAGTATGAAACTCAGATGAAGATAAGGTGCTAACAGCCCTAATCTTACCTTCTATAGCTGTCCTGGTATTGGAGCTGTTACTGCATAACATTTGTTAGGCACAACAGAGACTCGATATTCTGTATGATGAACAACATATTTTAACATTGAACATTTGCTAGATGTAAGACTTCCAGAAATTACAACAAGCATATACCGTAGGAAGACTATATATTTAGAGCATATAAACATCAGGTATTAAATCACCATATTTAGCTACTTATCCTGGAATAATATTATTGAAAAGAGATAACACCCACATGACTCATAATATGGAAGTCAAGAGATAAAAATTTAAATACCCTGCTCAGTTTCATAAAATCACTTCCTGTTTCAAAGAGATCTAGGAACTTCAGTGTCTTTGAGACCAGATCCTGCAATCCAACAAGTCTCACTTTCAGTAACACAGCAGCTGCTTCTATGGTAGGTGGAGGGCTCTTCAAACCCTGGTTGAAAAGAGATTCTTTTCTATTACTGGCAGAATGTAAAATATGCTCAACATTTTGTTCTATAAATTTTTTTTTGCTCAAAGATTTCTTGAAAACCTATAGTTAATTGGATAAAAGGTATTAACTTCCCCAAAGTGGTTCTTATCTCTTGTAAACTAAGACTAGATTTAAGGTGCCAGTAGACTTCGCAATAGCTAGTATATAATGCCATGAAGATAAAATGGTCTAAATAATGCTTCTTTAGTATTGTACTTTCCCTTAGCATCCATAGATACAATTCTGTTGAGACCTACTTTAATAATATGAAAATAAAGTTTTTCATGTCTGCTCTTTTCTCCTTTTATATTTGGTTGTATAGCTTTAAATAGGGGAAAAATGCAATATTTTAAAGAAGCATGACAAAAAAAAAATCATTTAACTTCTCTGTTGTGGTGATGTAGGATCAGATTTTGTAGCAGTCATTACTAATAGTTACTAGTTTGCGTGCTATGGGGAGAAGTTTCAGAAAAGGGAGAGTAAGGAAAACAATTTTGCAATTTGTCTGCCTCTTTCAGAGAAAGATTCAAATAAAATAATAATATTAAAAATATAAAATATATTTCTTCAAATAGCTGCATGGTAATACGCATCCAGAATCATTCTAGATCTGTTGCCTAAATACTGAGTATGGAATCTAATTGGCATATCTTCATCAGGGAAAATAATAATAAAAAACCAACCAAAAAACAAACCACCGACATACACACACACACACAAAAACCCAAATGCTAAGAAAAAACCTAGTTATACAGCACCTTTTTCTCTTCACAACCATATGTAATTAATAGAGATTTCCTGAGATTGAAACTGTACCATGTAAACAATCATCTTTAAAATACATGCTGTGCTATCAAAATTTGTATTTGTACATAAATCCATATCTTTATCTGGGTATTTGTAAATGTCTCAATGTTTATAATACTTAGAGATAATCTGTTTAATTAAATACTAAACATCAAAATTCTATACTTTGTGAAAATTTAAAAAAGATTTTGTATTAAAGAGCCATAAAGGTTGATTAATTACTTGATCTACACATGCTTTTCCCTTATGATCAAGAGTGGTATCTATGAATATACTGTTGGGATTGAACTCTCGTGAACAAAGTTTTTTTGCATTTATGTTTTAATGAAGTTCAAATTTTCATTTTACAAGCATGCATGAAGCCATAGCAGTTAAGTTTGAAGCAGTAGAAGAATTGTCATTTGGGGGCACTGGTAGAAACATGATACGTTTTCCCAGAAACTCTGTAGACTAGTCTCACTTTGGGCAACCAGTTGGCTTCCTGAATATTATTTAGTAGCTCCTTCATGCTTTGGAAGAACAGGAGAGACTTCATGTGCAATGGAAGTTGTTGCAGGAAAAAAGTTCTTAAAGGATATTTTCTGTATTAGTGGATGTGAAGATTTAAGACAATTAGATGACATTTATGTGTTTAAAGTCTATGGATCCACTACTGTCATTGGACAGTCTTTCAGTCAGAAAGAAGACTTTTCTTGTTTGTATATGGCAAGAAGACGTCCTTTCAGATACTCCTAAAGATTAGACTACCACAGCATGTTCTGTACTATCAACTTTTTTTCTAACACGTTTAAGACTTGTTGTAAGGAAATTAAATCTCAGGCATGTGGAAAAAACAAATGCAACAGAAAACTCAAGTCAGAATGAAAATTACATCAGACATCTAAGTCTGTTGCATTCTATGGCATGGAGAATGTCAACCACAACAGTAACCTTTCTGAATCTTAGCTTTGATATTAAGGTTGTAGTGTGTAGGCATGTTCCTAGAGAATTACAATTTTGTTTTTATTTTTCTCTCATGAAATACCAGAATTCTGTAGAGTAAGCTATATCATTATTGTACTATATTGGTTTTGTGTAAAGTTTTAATAAGACTGTAGAAAAAGTCAGAGTTACATTTGGACAACTGTATTACAGGCAAACTAAGTTGGGTGATTAGAAAGTTAAAATACAATTTTGTGAATGTCTATTGGCTGAGAGAATACTTTGGCCATTGCCTATTGTAGAGGACATCCAAATAACTACTCAAACTCCACAAATTTTCATATGTAACAGTTCTCCAGACTACTTGCTTAGTGCTGTGTCAAGACTACAGTTTTAATGATGTCTCATGCTGCTACTAAGTAGTAGTTAAAACCAGTATTTAAATGAACATATTAAGTGCTATAGAAAAACACCATCACGTGGATATCAGCTCTAAAAGCTGTCAGTTCATGAAAGCTTTCAGCAATGCTCACCCTCTGCAGAGCTAGCTTTTACCTTTTGCTCAGAATGGTAAATTAGAATGATTATAAACCTTTAATCTTCTTTCATTACTAAGAAATAAAAATATAAAGCCAGAACAATTAAAAGTGGCTGAAAGCCATGATTATGCAAATCCCATTATATATAATGTTAAAATGTACCAAAATACTGCTAGAAATAGGAAGCAAAAGGATTCTAGGAGGAACCCAGAAAGTATTTGCTTAGCCAGTAGTAGTTGGCAAAGTTACTGGGTTGAGATAGGAACCTCAGGTGGGAGCAGCTGCAGGGTCTGCAATTGGAATGTGAAGGAGTGCAGAAGGCTAAGGAAGAGGAGGCAGGTCTCAGGGGAGGATGCTGGCCAAAGCTTTATAAGAAGAAGGAACTCAACACTGTAAAGGAGGTGAGGCCATATGCATGTGTAAGTACTGCAAATTCAAATATACCTGAATGTAGAGAGGAAACCATAAAGATAATAAATATGTAATTGGAATTATTAGTGAATTGAGTTTAAAATGATTAAAATTAGGACTATAAGTGCAACTGAAGATGCAATTTTTTTTTTTTTTTTTTAATATGCTAAGGCAATCCAAAACTCAATTCCTGTTCCATGGAGTACCATGTATTAAGACTCAGTTTATATAAGCACAGTATCTTATATCTCATTATATAAACTTTTTTGGTCTCTCTGTTTTCTGAAACATCTTCATCACTGAATTTTTCTTATGGGAGACAGATACTGACCTATGTGAGATAAAAAATAAAAATGCAATTCTCTTGTTGACTGTTAATGCTTTTTTAACAATTGCACTGGTGGTGTGTATGAAGAATAGGAGCAATAATAACATGGAAATCTGCATCTTGTACTCTTAACATAATGAGGAATCTGAATTCTGAAATACGTATTTTGCAGAAGGCTCTTGGACTATGGTTTGGGTAATTAGTAAAATTATTGGAAGGAAGGATGTTCCTATTAAAGAAAGAGTTCAGAAGTTAGGAGCTAGTTAGAAGCAATGAAGAGAATAGCAAATATTTTAAACATATTCTCTATTCGTGCTATAAGACAGACTAGTGTTTCTAAAAACTAATGTATGGGTGTGTTTTCTTTCTACGCTGTGACTCCTTTATAAGAAATCCTGAGTTCAGAAGCCAGAAGAAAGCCACCAGGCTCCTGACCTGCTAAGTAAGATGGCAGTGTAGATAGGCCCTTTTTGCTAGAGGATGGACGAGTTATTGGAGGCCATGATTGTGCAGGATAAATTTGTTGATATGACAACATATGTTGTTATTAAAAATAATCCTTTGTTCATTATTCTGTATCTACTTCACTCACAGGACCAGCATTTCAGACTACACTCTTTTTGAATCTAGATGGTAAATCCAGCATGCCATAGAAATTCATGCTAGTCTATCCTTTCCTCAGGTATAGGTATCATTTTGTCATATTTTTAGATACTGTGTAAGATTAGCTTTCACAGCTGTTCTCTAAATCTTCTTATATTGGTAGGACTTCTGTGCTATCAGAATGAATACTTGAATATTCTTGTACCAGAGTTAATAGTTAGATATTCTTGATAAGTTTTTCTTCCTTGGTGATAAAATGAATGTATTTTGAAGCACATTAGATCTGCAAATTTGAGTACCTTGATGCCAGTGTTCCTTTTATTGCAAGGTATCCCATTTTTCATCTTCATAAAATTAAATGCTTACATGTACCATATAATTAAATTTAGGCACAGCAGAGAATTTGATCTGTGCATTTATTAACTTTTGACTGCATCTCTGTTTAATTGCTTTGGAAGTTTTATCAGACTGAAATGTATCCAGGATACATTTACCAATGAAAGAAATGTGAAAATGTTGACACATAAGAAATTGTAAAATTTAAAAACCAGACAATCTACATGCGTCACATTAACCTACATACTGGGTATGAGGGGGAACCCAACCCTGATTCCATCTCTCACATTGTTCATACGCTACTCTTCATTATGTTTGAATGGAGAGATATGAACTTTGTGTAGCTGCGCATAATGGGAGTGATAAGTACAATGTGTTGTGCACACATGGTTGAACTGAATAATTTATGGATTTTTTTTAATATAAAATCTTTAGATCACAGTCTGACTTAAGAAATGGTTGTACATAATGGATGTGTAGAGGTAGCTTTGTCAAACATGCTTCGTAAGAACACAGAGCTTTCCTGATATTTGCTAATTAAGTCTTAAGAGTGTAAAATTTACTTGGAAATGTATGTTTAATAAAGATCAAGTTGGGAAAACCTTTTAAAACAGCATACTTTCATTATTCTTGGTTTAGAAAGTGTGGTAGTAGCTAACTTATAAACTTAGTGTGAATATTAAACTGAACAGGTTTATGTTAATGTTTGGTAAACAGAATAGGTGTAAGGAGACAGAATGAAAAAAGCATATAGCAGCAGCAAATAACTCTTAAGTGATTTTATATTTCAAACTCAGGGGCAGAATTTCCAGGGAAGTGAAACCACAAATGAGGCTGAAGTCAGATGTATGTTCAGTAGTTTGAATATCAGTAATTTGATGACCACTGTGTGTCTCATCACTGCCCTTGAGCATATTTTCAAGTCCATGAAGAATGCATGACTGTCACCATTTGGACTTTGCCCACCTGTGGTCCACACATACTCTCTTTTTCAAATAGTTTGTGTTCTCTTGTGACTGTTTGAAGTTTGAAATTGTATGAATACACAGATACCTGCAGGTCAGTATTATGATATGTAGTGGCTGCTGGACTACCCAAGCATATGGATTTTTTTTTTAAACATGTAGATGTTAATATTGTTGCATGCATGCCATATGCAATTATGGTGTAGTTCAAACACCAAATCCTCTGTGTGCAAACACCAGTTCCTCTGCACACAGTAGTTCCTTAAGGGATAGATAAATTATAGTAATGGTTTTGTCTACAAGAAAGAGTAAAGTGTATGTTTCTGTCAGAGTTAAGTGTAATACATAGTAGTATATCCAAAGATTAGGTGGCCATGGTTTCACAGGTCTTTTCTGATATAACTAAATAGGAGAGAGTTATAGTCCAATAGTAAGTTCTAATTCTTTCTCATTCTGTTCATATGTTTGTACGCATGCATGCGCGCACACACAGACACACTGTATAGTGAAGAATATCTGCAAATATCAGACAACTAGCACTCATACAAGAAGTATTTGAGGAGCTGGCAAACCCAAAGTACTCTTCTCTTTCAAAACTATCTATTCCATACTTGGACATAAACAGTGAAGCTTTGTAATCATGCTGGTTCTGATATACAGAGCAGTGAAATGTTAGATCTTAAACTATGCTAAGAATATGCTTTAAAAACCACTCTTATTTAATCTTCACTTGATGATGTCTGTTATCAGTATCTGTGGTTGCAACAGTACGTTTCATACCTTCAGATAATACAATGTGAAACACTTAAGGTTAAGTATACAGGATGTCAGCATTTATGGATTTGGAAATAAGTACAGTAGAAATGTTAAAAAGGAAAAGATTTTAACTATAAGATAACGAGAAAATGTTCTTGATGCTGTGACATTGGATGGGAGGTATTACCTGTTTCCTAGATATTATTCAGAAGAAAAAGGTCTGCCTGGTAATCAACTTCACAATAAATTTTGCTCATAAGTTTCTGTTTACCTCAATTTACACTGAAGAAGCATTCTAATAGATTAAAAAATTGATTCAAAAATAAAAGATTAGGGATTTTCCTTATTTTATAGTGGTAGAAAACTGGTAAATGCATCAAATTAATGTGTATATGTTTTAGGTTCCAGATAGAGAGAACCTTTTTTTTAGGGTTTGTTTTGGGGGCGGTTTTAGGTTCTGAAGTATCTGAAAATGTAGCCTCTGGGATCAGTTTGTTTGCTTTCATTTTCTTTTTTTATATATATATATACACACCAGTCATTGATTATTGATTCAGGGCATGTCTGGAAAAATCACAATTCTAGCTTTTAAAGTTTCTTTCTTTTGATCTTGCCTTAAACACCACCATCATTACTCAGAAGAGGAAACATTCTTTTTATTAGAACTTTTACTTTCAGTTGTTCATATTGCCCAGCATTGCCTTTAATCTTCTATTTCGTGTTAGAGATGGGTTCCTGTACATTATTCAGTTGCATCTGTGACATAGCTGCCATCAAATATTAGTCAATGTTTCCTAAAGTGTCGGAAGTAGAAGAACCAACATTTTATTTTGCTGCCTGAGATTTTGACAAGTTAATGCTGAGGGAAGTCTGATTCAAAATTTTTATGTAAAACTGGAAACTTGATAATGATATTGCTGACAAGAATAAATTTAATTAAATATAAATATTAAGAAACAAAAGCCTAAAATTATGTAATGTTATTAAACAAGTTTTGTAAATTTATTACATTCCGTGTATCATACAGTGCCCTGGAAGACTTTCTTCATGTTCTTTTTACATTCTTTGGTAGTACATTCTAAGCTGATATGAATGAACTTGCACTTTTTTTTTTTCAGTTGTTCTTCCATCCATTTATTTTGCTTTCAGTGAAGACTGTCATAGTCTGCTTAGCATTTTCCTAGAGTTATAGAACTAGTTTTCAAATGTACAGTCAGGATGGCTTTTGCCTTGGCAATAGTGTTTTTTTTCTGATCAAAATTTTAGAAGCCTCACTATAGTCTAATATCATTCTATCCGAACAATAATGTTGTTGAGGATGGTAGCTTTGCAAGCTTTCTGAGTATGCAGTGGAACAAAAAGCAGTCAGGATAATCACATGTAGCAAGTTTTCATAGGTAAATAAATAAATATATATTTGCTAATGCTCAAACACATTTCAGAGTGTGTACATCCTTGTGCAGATGCTCAGTAGCTTTCACAGGAGATTTTGCTGGCAGTCCCCAAGCTTACAGAGGTAGGCATGAGTCAAGTGAGGCTTAGTGCAAAAGGGACGCATAGCAGATAATTAAAACTTAATGGTCGTTCTTCCTGTCTTCCAACATACTAACAATTGTGTACTCTTATTCTGCTAATGTTACCTTGATAGTGTATGTCTTGTATTATTGCTTTTACAATATTCTCTCTGTGTTGTAAGTGCATGTGTACACACACACAATGGATGCTGACGTACACACATGACTACTACAAATTTTCTGTTGAGACTGTGACTGCTAAAAAGCACTTGAGGCACCACTGCGTATGATCAGTATAATACAATGGTTTCCATATAACAATATTTTGTTCTCATGAGAACATTGAGATTGACTTTTTAAGAAGTTTATATCTTTTTTTCTTGCCATTCTTTTTCAATTTAACTGCATTTTCATACAATTTTATTTTTATAATCCTTCTACTGTTGCAAACCTTTTAGCTCTTTGTGATCCTGAGGGTAATACTTGTTAAGTGCTTTGGGATGGCTTAGTAGATACTAAGTCTTTAGAAGAAGTGAAAGTTGTTATTATTGTTGTCATGTTACTGATGTGCTGTTTATTTGCCCCCATTACAATGCCACACACCCCACTCTACTGTAAAGATTATGTCAGATTTCTATTGTAAGCCCTATTTTTAAACTTAAAGCTATGAAAATATCTTTGAGTGCTAAAACACGTCATATCTCACCTTGAGAACAAACCATAGAAAACTGGAAAAAACCACAGTTGTTAACAGACAGAAGTTCAATTTTAGAAAAATGTATCTGTAATTGTAACAACTGTCCATCTTATGATATAAACAATACATAATAGTGATAAGTATTTATTCCCTGCTCTTATATTCTGCATATACCACAAGCAATACAGTAGAAAATAACAAATATTTGAATTCAAGGTTTGGTTTGTTTTTGTTTGTTTGTTTGTTTTTCCTACAGCAAGACATTATCTATAATATTTTACATTTCCATGTAACTAACTCTTAAGTAATTATCTCTTCGATGGCTACTGAAGAGTTATAAGGATAGGAAGGGGCTGTATGTATTACCATGAATTCAGACCATTGATAATTTTTTTTTTTTAATAAGAAGATGAAAGAAAAATTTAGAATATAGTTCACCTCTAACATAATTCAAAATAGTGGCATTTTGGAATAAAGTTAGAATTTTTTCATGGACGGTCTTTTTTTGAAAGCAGTTGTTTTTCAAGTGTCACCTCCTCCAATTTCAAAAAATATATGTATTGTTATTTTCACAGAGCCATCTTAACTAGTCACGATATGGAACAGTTTATGTATGGTCTGGGAAAACTGTCTTATAAAAAGACATATGACTTAGTTTGCACGGTATTTTTATTTTAATTAACAGATTAGAGTGATATGGTTCAAGTCTGAAAACATTTCCAAATAGTAGCTACCATATACGTCCCTACCTTTCAGGTTCCTTAACTTGAAATTTAGGCAATGAAAATATTCTTTCAGGTGATTCTGAGCTTGAAATTATTCAATTTATGTGCCATAGCTTCTGAAAGACATAATTTTAAAGCAGTGCAGATAAGCTCAATAAGGAAAAGGTCATCCTATTCAGTATCTGTAGCTTTAATTTCCTGGATTATTGTTTTCAAACTTAGCATCTCTTGAAAGTATCAGTAAGATCATGTCCCAAAACAGCATGCAGTGTACTATGTATTACTAGGGAGTGGTTAAGAAATGTCATTTAGTGTTAAGGTATACCTGGCTGTTATTTCCAAAACATGTACTATTTGGCTTTTGAACTGCTTATTAGCAGTTGATGATTGTAATGATACTTTTAAATTTTAATAATGTGATGATAATACAAACCTCCATGAAGGACGGGTAAGATAATAAGCACTTGCTTAAGTGAGGTAAGGCTAACTTTACACACTTTTCACATCATGTCTGTTTAGAAGTCTGAGGCTGTAATATTTTTAGTTCAGAATTAAATGTGGTGCTATTGTCTTATGTATAATATTTTTTGCATAATGAAACTGTTGAATTTTAAATAACTTCTGTCAATAAATATTAATCTTTTTATTAAATATATTTTTACTTTATGTTTGACTATAAACTCCACTTGTAAAAAGACTATAGCACTGTTAGAGAGACACATATTAGGATATTTCATTCCTTGGAGAAATATATTTATATTGTATTATAAGGTTATCTGAATTTGACTGTATAATAGTTCTGTCTTTATAGCATTGCATTTTAGCAAATATACTGTGAAATATCTTGTGCTCATTCTTTTCTCTCAACAGCCACACAGCTGATAAAAACCTTAAAGGTTTCTTTGGTATACCTTTTGCCCAATGGCATGCTCAGCTGTACTTGCCACAAGAGAAGTTTGTACATGACTCCATTAAAAGATGTCTCTTTGTAGGGACTAGAAAACCTGTATATCATCAATTCCAATGTTTCCTATCTTGATAGTTTAAACAAACAAACAAACAAAAAACACCACCAACAACAAAAACTACCAAAAAAACCCCCTTAAGTAAAATCTCTCATTTCAGTGTCTTTTTCCTTGCAGGAATCTTTTTTGCATTTAAAGATTAGCAATACTTTTCCTTAAAGTAAATCCAACTTGTTCATGCTATCCTTTCAGTTCTAGTTCTACAAACATTCCTGTTGCTTATAGTCTTTCTAGCTGGCCTACATCTTAAAGTATGCAGATCTGAGAAAAAGGAGGTAGGAAACAATCCAAGATGACACCGAACCCAATGATTTTCAGTATGAGTTTGTCTGCTATACTGTTGGTGCAGCATATAAGTTTTGCATCTCAGGTAGAGAACATTGGTGTGTCAAACTGATGATAATTTGAGAATGAAATGTTCTGTGGTTGCCTACCTCCCAATCTCATGTAACGATATTGGTGGCAGAGAAATGGAGGAGGAAAAAAATAGTGTGAAAGGATGCTATTAGTGATCTAGAACATCTTCTGTATTGATTTCTGAATTGTACCTTATTTCTTGCAGGTGAGAAAGAAGAGTATAGAGGAATTTGGGAAAGAGAAAGTTTGGGGGCACAGATTTGAGCCTATGCCCTGAATCTTTTCCAAAATCAGGATCTAACTTACAAACTACCTTCCTATCCTGTTTTTACTTTAGATAATACAGATCAACTCACTTTGTATGTAATTCCATTGTCACTTCTCTTCTGTAAGTGATCTACTTGGCTTGTCCCAGAAGAATACTTACAACCTTAACATTAAGCAAACAAATAAACCCATTGGTGTTAAATAATTATGTGAATTGTAATGTAATTTTCAAAGTATCTGTTTCACAGTTCTTATATGTACAATATGATTGCATAATTAAGCAAGGATGTTCTAATACAGTTCTGTTACGCTATAGGATATGGGCTGCCCCTTCGCTTAGGTTCTGGTAATTCTTTTTCCAGATAAACCATAGATAATTTATTCACATATTGGATAAAAGTATTATATCTGATAAGTATTGGTTAATGACACTGTCAGTGCCTGTACTAGCATAACATATTATAGATAAATATATAATCATTAAATAGATATTCAGACTACTTTTTACTAAAGAGTTGTAGATTGCTTTATATACTCAGATCTGTTTGACATTTTATTTGGAGATGTAAATTTATACAATAGAGATCTTCAGCATCTATTATTGCAATACTTTTGTATGCTAATTTGTGACTCAGCTAATTTACAGGAATATGTGTGATTTCCTTATATAAAAAGTAGGAAAAAATTTTGAGTGGTTATATTGCTTAATAGTACATTTACATAGCTCATGGTTTCATTAGGTAAATTGTATGGAGAAAATACATAGTTTTATGTAACAACTGTCAAGGTTTACCATCCAGTTTTGTACTATAGAGCAGCAGTGCATCTGTAATATTTTAGTCCCCTTTTTTAGGCATCACAAAATTCTGTGTTTTCGAAACAGACTGATTTTCATTACATTCTGAATCTGCAAATGCTTTCAGTTACATTCTGTGATTATTTGGGGGAAAGGAGGCAGTATGTTTTCCAAAACCAGTGTTAGATTAAAAAATGAGAGATTCTAACAGTCCAGGTGACCAGTTTGGAAGAAAACCTGTCCAGTCAGCTAACTAATTCCTATTTTTCTTTGTAGTCAAGCCAGACTTTTGTTTATATGAGGCGAAAGATATAAGCAAAGAATTGCTGACCATATTGCCAGTACTGACTTTAATTAATCTGGAATTTAAACTGTTTCAAGTGATGAAGTCTTCTTATGATACCTTTTGATTTGAGATGTACGATATTTGAAGTACACTAGCGCAGCGTGCTGTTAAATCAATAGGTATATAAATATTGAAAAACACTGTGACTTCACAAGGAGCAATGTCACAAACTTTTTCAGATTAGACCCTGGTACATACTCCTTCACATTGTCAGATCAGTGAAGTTGAGTCCTTGGTTCTGCTAGCAAGTCTTCGTTTTGGATTTCACCAAGTGATGATAGTTCAATGGATCGCTCTGGTAATTTGCAGTATTGATTTCTCATGATAGTATAAGTAATCTGATAAGGTGAAAGAATACTCAAGGATTTTAGCAAATAAGAGCAGTTAATTTGTAAAGACAGTAATAAACCTACTTCAAGAAAAAGGAATATGATGTTTCTTTGAAAGATGCAGAATACTCATCTTCTGATGAATAATTGGAATGGTGTAAGGTTGGGGTTTAGGGTAATGAAAAGTAGAAGAAACCATTAATAGTGGAGATATACTGTCTGGAAAGGGAATGATGTAGGATAGGTTACATTGTGTTTTTTAGGTGATAATTCATGTTGAGTGATTCCTCATCACTACTTACTCCTTGATTTATGAAAAACTTTACAGGTAGAGCTACAAAAAGTAAGTAGCAAAGTTGAGGAGTACCAAATTGGTGCATGTACTGTGAGAGACCAAGGATGAGGGCTGTACTCTTTTCTGGAGATGCAGTAGTTCTTCATAGACCTTAAATGTATGGTAGCCATCATTAGTCATTACAGGAGTTAAAATAATGGCAGGTGAGGGGAAAGGGGAAGAGTCCTTGTTCCTCATGGTTATTTACTGCCTGAGATGAGAGAGATGTAAGCTGGGTCCATGTGATGTTAGATATAGTTGCCAAGAGTAGCTCCAGATTTCCAGTCAACAGAGAAGTGACAGAAGTTTTAAACAGCAGAGGATGAGGAGTAGAACAAGGTCTTATGTTTCAATTTATTCTTGGAATGCAATG
Organism: Aramus guarauna; assembly: GCA_013400195.1. Lineage (NCBI taxonomy): Eukaryota > Metazoa > Chordata > Aves > Gruiformes > Aramidae > Aramus > Aramus guarauna. The sequence goes on along the minus strand of VXBL01010520.1, from coordinate 2,268,339 downwards.
TCATTCCAGCACTTCATGTGAAACTCTTTTTATGCTTGGTATTTTTGAAAATGTCTTAAATATAGAACTTAAATTTTTGTGTTAGCTTCAAAAAACAGGCTGTTCTAAGATGTCCAGAGCTGAACAACTCCCCACTGCACAAGTTATGTGTAGTCCAAAAGACACTGTTTTGGCTGAATATAATATGTTTAGTTGTAGCTGTGTGATATCTAATTTAGAATTTTCAAAGCTAGTTATACAGCAACAGTGTATTAGCCATGCAATTTATCAATATTTATTCATTATCCAAATGGCAGACTACTTGTCATAATTAATTATTGAAGTAATAAATAGTCTTATTAATAAAAACTGATGACAAGAACAGAATGATTTCCTTGATAAAGACTGATGACAGATTTTAGTATTTGACACGACACTCAGAACAGTGTGCAGATTGAATCTAAGGCCTCCTGCATGGATAATAAATTGTTATTTCAGAGAATAAAATGATTGATACATTTGCTTTGTGTGGAAAAAACACCTGGGAAAAGATTCTGCTCCCTAAGTTATTTAAACAGACTATGGTGAAATTTTCTTTCCTTGTGACAAATTTAACTTTCCAAGGAAGTGACAGCTCTTTGGCAGAGGGAGAGGAATTGATGCCTGCTTGGGGTCCTTGACTTACAGATTCTCCTAAAAGTCATATTCATTTGAAAATCTCTTGGCATTCTTGCTCACTTTGCATAGTACTTGGCAGCACACAAAGGAGTGGCTGCAACACAGCAAAAGGATGATGGGAAAGCATGACCATGTGACATGGCAGAGTCTATTCTGAGACAAATGAGGCCTGTCAGATACTTTGGAAACACTGCTGCTGTTTTTATTGCTGCATGACTGAGTTGGCCTCTGGTTCAAACTCATTGTATTTTTTTCATTGTTTGATCTTACCTTCTGTGACAAAGCAACCCCAGAGACTAAGCATCTTTTGACAACTTGGAAATGGCTGGGCTGGGAGGGGGACGGGGGGGGAAGCTTTCACACAGAATAATGATTAAAAAACAACCCCAAAACTATTGTGTATCTCAGGAAATGTTTTATTCATAACTGGCATTATTGCAAATTAAAATCTAAATATTATCTTTGAAAAGTCATCTGAAGGGTGTTGGGTCCATAAAATGTTTGGCATTCTGTTTCCTTAGCATTTTTCCATGTTTTAATTGAACTTAAAGAAGTTTTATATATATATAAAATAGCTCTGTTATTTGCAACAAACTTGAACATGAAAGTCCTATGTAATTTTCTGTTAATTACTTAATAGCTTATTTAAGGTAGTCTATAAAATCAGCCTTAGCACCAACAAAGTCATGATATGGAGATTTAAAGTAGTTCGTACACATTCTTGTCTCAGTTGCTGAGCTCTATAATGATATTATTTTAAAGAAGCAATAATAGAACATGCTATTCTACTGAATGTCTATCTAATTTATTTAATTTTTTTGTTCTATACTCTGTACTTTGCACTATTTCTGAATCATACTCCTATAATCATATATAAAATATAGTTCTATTGGAATTTTGGGTTTAAGCCAAACAGGTGAGTAAAAAAACAGGAAAAGATTCCACACGGTAAGACATGAACAAGATATGATTATTGTCACATTTGACACACTCCTTTAGGGAACAAACTTTGCATCTGACCCATTAGTTTGCTAGATACTTGCATATAATTTTTCTGAGAATGGCAGTATTTTCCTTCTGGCTCATTAATGAAGTACACCTTGAGCCAAATCCTATCACAATAAACTGCTCTCAGTCTTAAGTCACAAGTCGTCTTTCTGAAAGAAGTTAGATGATGGTAGGATCTGATACAAAAATAAACATGGCAAAATTTTGCTTCAGTTTCATATTTTTTTAATTTTTAGTAACAAGTAGAAGTGAGTTGTGGATGACTGACTACATTTAAAACTGCTTGCTAATGTGGATATTCAATAATCTAATTACATAGCAATTTCTAATAATAGTTATTTCTAATATTTGCAATTATATGCTACATGCATCATGACAACAGTTCTCTAGGAACTTGATCAACTTCAAAGGAGTCAAAGTTCAATTTCAAATTTAAGTGATCACATTCAAAGGAATTCTGTCAAAATTGTCTATTTTTGCAGAGCAATAGCTGTATGATAAAAGGCAGCTTAAGAAAAAGAATGTGTTGTTATATATATAATTGGGAGTAGAAAGGTATAGCATTGTTTGAACTACACACCTGTAACCACAGAGTTCAGAGTTGGGCGCTGTTCAGTTTGATTGGTATTAGAATGAAAGATCTTTAGGAACTTAATACAGTTAGCCTCTGCCTTACTTTTGTGCTATGTATCTGTATTTACCATGTAGCTATATGCCTTCATAATATTCCTGAAGCACTATCATTTCACTGTGCAAAGTACATTCAATTTTTTTAATGGATTTGTTGACTGATTGTAGATTGAATTATTATGCTTCTATAGGAAAGTGAGATAAAAGAGGTATCTATAAAATAATAATACTTCTTTGAAGATTAAACATTTCAAAACAGAGAAAGATTAACAATTAAAAATTGAGTGTATATAATTAAGATTTTATTGTTTGACATTCTATAATTTTGAGAGTGCAGTTGCCTCTTCCACCACAAGTTTTTAACAGAAAGTGAATTGCCGTATAGTACTTCCATTATTCTTGCAATATTAACATTAGCAATCTAGTTGTAGTGATCATAGATGTATGTGCTCTTTAGAACAGTGTTGAAAACACAGTATGTGTTACTTATACTAGGAATATATTCTGTTTCTTTTCTGAATATAACTGAATGCATCTGTAATGTCAGTATTCTCCTTTCAGAGTCCTACTCCTTAGTTGTTTGCACAGTGAACATATCTCATTCACAACCTCCAATCTGCAGTCAGTCATGCATTTCCCCTGTAAATGGGATGTGCAAAATTCAGAATAGTTTATTCCAGTTTTCAAATCCTATAGGGAGTATGGATAAAACCTAGTTCCTGGGACGTGGCCCAGGATTAAAGACAGTGTAGGCATTGCAGTGGGTGGGTGCAGTTTGTACTGAGATTTACTGAACAGGGTGAAGAATGTCCTCACATATTCATCTGAGATGGATCTCTACTTGTATGCTACAGAGCTCATAGATACATGTAAGCCTTTTGGTAGAATTATTCCAACTTCTTGTACAATATTTACATAGCTTATATAAACCTTGGCAATTACAGTGGGTTCAGCATACTTTTAATTGAAATGTATGTCTCCTGCTAACAGTCAGTGCGATTCCAGGTTCTAAAAGCTAAATTGATAAATGCTTTTACACTTGGAACATTTGAGACTTTTGGACAAATATTAGACCTTCCATTATATCCTGACCGCTAGTAACCTTTTTATCTCTAGGAGCCATTTGCATTCTTTAGACATATTGTTACCATAAAGGTGAAATCTTTTATGTGCCTAATTTTTTGCTCCTGTTCATTGTACAGCCATCCTGGTCTCTGTGTCACTAGCCAACTCCACACATAGTGGCAAATAGAATTCTCAAATCATTGCCCTTCCCTCTTGCCAACTGGATAGATCTGATAGTTACTCAAGATTCAACCTACTGGATTGGACTTTGCAAACACAAGTGGAGATGATTAAACCAGTGCCCTTCAAGTGCATAGTTCCCTTGCACACACCCTCTTCCATCACCTAGTTTAGGGGCAGGGACTCAAACTAGATCTACTATCATTTTTTCTTTGAAAAGCAAAGTTATAAGCATAGTACCCACTTCATAGTCAGTCAGTTCATAAGAAAACATGGAATTCTGTTATAGTACATCTGGCTGAGGTGGAATTAACTTTCTTAATAGCAGCCTTTGTGGTGGTGAGTTTTGGATTTGTGACTAAACCAGCTTTGATAACAAATTAATGTTATGGCTGTTGCTGAACAGTGCTTGCACAGTGTCAAGGCTTTCCCTTTTTCCCACTCTGGTTTCCCCCATTGAGAAGACTGGGGGTGGGCAAGAAGTTGGGAGGGGACACAGCCAGGACAGCTGGCCAACTGACCAAAGGGGTATTCTATAACATGTAACATCATGTCTAGCAATAATACTGCTATTGCTCAAAGGCTGGCTAGACTCTGAGAGGTGATGAGTGATTTGTATAGCCTGGTTCCTTTTCTTCTTTTCTTCAGCTATTAAACTGTCTTTATCTTGACACATGACTCTTCTTGCTTTTGTTCTTCCTGTTCTTCACTGTTTTACAGTGCCTAATCTGACAGATGCATATATTAAGAGGAATGGATTCCACAGGAATTCTAGCATTGTGTTCTGAAGCTGAGCACTGTGCAGAAAAGTAATGAAGGTCCAGTGTAAATCCACGCTATATTAGTGGGCCAGTAACTTCTTGTTTTGCCCACATTAGTTGGACACAAGTAATCTATAAACTTGAAGCTATATAACAGTAATAAAAACAATACAGAGCAAGAGCTAGTAACTGTTTAGATGGGGAACCTGAAAGAACTGAAGCCACAAGCCTTTCAGCTTTCCTATTTGGTTTTTTGCTTTTCTGATGCAGTTATTCTTGTCTTCGTTCCCAAATATTTTCAACAGATGGGTTGGTGAGCATACCTTTCCCCGTCAGAAAATTGCCCAATTGTGTATGTGTAGAGTAGAAAGTAGAATTTGTGTATCTTACAGGGTTAGCTTTGTTCTGTTTGTTTTGTTGTGGTTTGTTTTTTGGTTTTGGGTTGGTTTTTTTTTTTTTAAATACCAGCAATTCGAAGTGAAATCTTAGATGTCTTTTTAATTTTAGTGTTTTTAAAACTTCTCTTAGTAAGATATTTCTTATATTTAATAATTAAAGCTATTTAGAATTCTGTTGGGTTTAGCTCCAGTAAGTTTGCATTTTCCCAAAGACACAATAAAATACTTTTTAAAATTTTAAATAAAGAATGAAAGGAAGAGAAGCAGAATATGTAATATTGAAGTAGAAGCATGCTGTAGAAAACAAGCTGAAGAAGCTGATGAGAAGCTATTAACATCTGCTCCCTGTGCTAAAATCAGCTCTAAAGTCTGAACATCTAAAAGAATTCTGTTTAATAGAAACCTTACGCAACCTGATTATTACTTAGCAGGTGAGAGGAAAATCAGGAAATTGCCAGAACTCATTTTTATGTATAGAATTAATAATAGCATAAGTTTAAAAAGCAGCTTAGATGGCAATAAGAGACTGCGAATTAAGTGATGATTAGGCAGATAACAGGTGGCCCTTATGCAAGGTTGTCCAGGTTAGCTTAAAGGATGTAAGATAAGTTTGTTGTGAGTCAGCTAACTGCATCATGAATATAGAAGAGCTAAATGCCCCAGTTCTGGGCCCTTTTAGATAGCTCTTGATGTAAATTTTGTTTATGTAGTTTCAACATGCACTCAGATGAAACATCCTATTTTCATGTTTTTAAAGTAAATTACCCTGAATAGAGAGGAGATGATTTGCAATATAATTAGGCTAAAGTGAAATCCAACTTTCATACAAAGGTCAAGTTATCCTCTATTTTATCATTTACAAAGTTTTTACCTTTTCTATCAGTCTATGCCCTTTGAAGTGCTGTTTCATTTTAAAGCTGACATAATTGTATAAAGCTTCAATTGTTAATAGTGCCAGTAGAACTAGTGATTCATTTTTGCTGGATTATAAAACAAAGATATGCTAAACCACAGACACAGAACTTTAAAAATAGTCCAGTTCTGTATATGTTGATAAATGCATACATGTAACAGGTAGACTTATAATCACACAGCGGCATGTTTGGAAAAACACTTTGGACAGAAACTACTTTTTTCATTTCTTCAGAGCGTGGTCAAGAAAATGGAAGCTTCTCTTTTACTGATTAAAAGAATGAGGGTTAGACTGTTTTCAACTATGTTTAAAGTAAAACATGCTCATGCTCTTTTTTGTCACAGATCCACACAGGTTTCCATTTTGCAATTACTCAGATTTTTGAGAAGTGGCTCCCAAACCAATACAGAAAGATCAACATGAGTCACACTAATAGTTTGTCTCTTAACAAGAAAAAAGACCCTTTGCATGAATTCTGCTTTCATTCTGTGAATACAGACTTTGGAATGCAAATGAAAATATATGCGCACAAATGCCTGTTCTCTGTTCACAGCACCAAGTACTTCCTATTTATGAGTCAAGAAACGAAAGAGTTATTGAATAAGCTTCAACTAGGATGCAATCAGTAGTGGCCCTAAGTATCAGATACTCCACTGAGTATCTGAATCTTACTCTATTAGTATGTAATTGTGCACCAGCTTCATCTGATCTAAATGAGGGTTCCTGAAGTTCTTCCTCTTGCTTTACCCTTGCGTTTTCAAACTCTTCATTGCCTCCTTCCCACCACTATCATCTGTTCTCCAAGATGCTTCTATGGTCTCTTCCCTTGCTCACAACACAAAAGTGAATGAAATGTTATGTGTATATATTGAATGACACATGAAGAAAAACAAATTCAGTTTTTAAAGCAAATGTATTACTTACAGAAGAATGCAATTTAGTATTTATATACTGAAGAATCAGTTTGGGTTGTTAGAGAATTTATGGGGCCAACTTTTTGGTTAGCTTGTGCTTTCTGGAAAGCTATTGAGTGATTTGCCTTGGTAGATAGTCAGTCTTGCATAATTCTTGCCCCACAAAGTCAGCATCTAGAAGTAGAACTCCTCACATTATTTTTAGCATCAAATGATACTGTCTTCATGTAGTACTGTCTGAGCTTATGAGCAAGGCTTACATACACTTGACATGTATTTCCAATTAAGCTTCCTAATTTTTTAATCTTTTTTGTGAGGTAAGTAAAAATATAACTAAGCCTGTGTTATATGGATATAATAAGTAATACATGGGAACCCTCGTCTCCAAAGCATATTCATAATTGTACCTTACAGCTCTTGGATCATAATAAGTAAAACAAGGAGGTTATCTACAACTAATCATGAATCCATCCATGGTTGAAATTCTCCAAAATAGAAATGTAGTAATAATAGTAGTAGTTGAGTGCCCAATTCTTTCATGTTGAAGTATAGCTGGATAGGAACAATCTGATTTCCTAAATTATTCTATAAATTGAGAGTAATATATTAACAGTGCTATAGGTTTGTTGTCCTCAGAGAGAATTCAGTTCTTTCAAAGAAATTTAAACAGGATGGTCTCATTGCTCTGTCAGAGTGTAGTTATGTCCAGAAATATGAGCACAAAGAATTGCCCTCTCACTCATGTAAACTAATGTAATTCTACTGCAGATGGACCAACATCAGTTTTTACAGAAATATTATGCCATAGTTTACAGTTGGAAATAACCCTTTGGAATTACTGTGTAGTTTTAGGTAAATAAGATACCTTTATCTGAAGTGGATTCTAATGATGCATCTAGGATTAATACCTGCTTGTAAACCCTTTCATTGGCTTGCACTGAAAGGCCATGATGTTACTACTAAAGTTTCACATGGAGTTCTCATATGCATCAGTCTGTTATCCAGTGATTGATCAATTGGTGACCAACAGGAAGGATTAACTGTTAAATATTTAGTCTTTTGTGAGGGGTTTCTTGGGGGTACTCTGGTTTCATCCAGCAGATCCAATTAAACCGTGAAGTTACATGGGTGGTCTCTCTTTACATGGTGCCCTTGTTTATTGCTGTTAGACACGGAAGGAAATTCATATAGTCCTCAACATAGAGATCCTGGATTTTCAAGGTTTGATGCACCTACACTCGTCTGATCTCAAAAGTTAAATGTTCTTACGATACTAGAGTTAATTGTAAAGTATGACTAGCACAAGATGAAGCCATTCAGATAGTATACTTGAAGCAACTGCTACTCAGTCTGGGGTTTATGAGACAGCTGTGGGCTGTGAAATGTCAGAGATGGTTTACTGGAAATTGGAGAGCACATGTCCCGATTCCCTTAGTAGTGGACAGTACTGGAGTTCCCTAGCAGCTAATAACAGTGTTTCTAGACCAGACAATTAAGTAGTTTTTCTGACACTGCATTGAAAGTAAAAGGCTTTGACAAAAAGAGAGCCCACTGGGTAACGACTACCCTGTAAGTCTGCAGTCTGGCTTACAGGATCTGTGGTGTCTTCCCTAGTCCTAGTTCATATCAACCTAGGGTTCCCTTGCCACAGACAGCAGGAATTTTTGTGTCTCCTTACTGCCCTTCTCAGAGAGGACAGTATCTTTTTTGGCTTTTCTTGTTTATTTGTTGATCACATGCACACACATGTTCATAGACACCTTACAAAGAAAATAAGAAAAATTTAAAAAGTATAATTTTTATCCTCATATCTCAGTCCTCTGTGCATAATGGAGTTACACTTTCACCACTATCCAGTGTGGATTTTTTTAAAATTTAATTTAGGCTTTTTCTTAACGATCATTAATTTCTGGAGATGGTGCAGCTAGTTGAAAGAGAAAATAGGATTTTATTCCACTTCATGCATCAACAAAAAAAATTGTTACCAAAGTGCAATTACAAGATAGTTCAGCCTAGCTTTCTCGGGCATCAAATATCCACAGATCATACTCACTATATGGGGAATTAAAAAAGTACTTCTGAAAATGAGGGCATTCATTAATGTTGGGTGTGTTAATCAAGCCACTTAGAAAAAAACATAGCTTGACTTTTGAATTCTTGGTCAAGTCTCCTGCACCTCTTCTCTTGTTTCTATATTATTGAATATATTTGACAGAGTGACAGTGAGAAAGAAGGAATTAATGGTAAGTGATTATTAGTGTCAGTTTTAGAGGGAAAAGCAAACCAATATGGGGAATAAAGCCAGGAAGGCCTATTGGGCTTTCAGTTTTTCTTCCAGATGGTTGTTGTATACAGACACAGAAGGCAATAGCAGAGCTCACCAAGTTAAAATCAGTTACCAAAACAAAAACAAAACAAAAAAAAAGTGCAAAGAATTAATTAATGTAGCTCTGCAAACACTTATATATTATAAACAGTAAGAAATGGCTGAAACTGTTGTAGGAGTCCTGATAATACTGTGTTTTAGAGATCTAAGCCTAAATGCCAAAAAACTATATGTTATGACTATTCATATTAAATTTTTGTGATCATAACTGATATGTTTAAAACTGCTATGTTAAGATTCTTATTTACCACGTATCAGCTGCCAGTTGAAGGAACAGTGGGAACAAATTGATTAAATGTTTAACCATGTAGACTCAAGTGGTTTCCATAAACTCTGTTTCTGCTTTGGAGCCAAATTGTGTACAAAACAGGGCAGTTTGCAGTAGATCTGATCAGCTTTACGTAGGAGCATAAATGTATTAATTCTTGTATAACCAATTAAGCTATTTTCTAAATCGCCCATTTATTCAAAGTTTTGTATGAAATGAGATGCCAGTGTTGTCCTTTTACAAGTGTATAATATGCAGGTCACCAAACCCTCTGTAATGACTATTTATAATTGAAAGTGGAAGTTATATTATGAAATCTAAATCTTTTGCACTAATATAATGTCCTCCAAATGCTGGCTTGATTGGGTTTGTTTTATAATGCATTGTTGCTAATGCAGTGAAGGGATGGGGAAGTTGGAGAATAGTACATAATACAAAAGGTTAACTGCTTTTTTGAAACAATACATTACGTTACAGCTAAAAGAAAACATTAAGAGTCTTAAATCTGTATTCATATTTAATTTTTTATCTGTGCATTTAACAAGAATGCACATCTGTTTCAGCCATCACTAACTGAAGTGACTTGATTGAGCGGTTTATTAGACTTTAGAGCTACAATGGATTTGCTTATCTGCATGGTCAGTGGGATTTGGAATGACAATTTATTATAATGCATTATACTTTATTTATAATTCACAAATGGATTAGAGATTTAGATTTTTGTTATCTTTTTCCTAAATCCTCTCTTTATAGTTAGTGCCAGTATCCATTAGACATGATTGCTAAGGACAAACTAGTTTCCTAAGTAAATGGAAAAACTACCAATGTTTCATGGAACCAGCTGTGGTGATTCATTCAAAGAAGCTCTGAACTAAGTAGCAGGTAAAATAAGCAAAAATCTTCCATTTAAAAGAGCTAGAAAAAAGTGCATAGTAATGTGACAGATATCCTGGAAAACTGAGTCCAAAAATACACCATGACTACTTTAAATATTTTTAAGTTACCATGTATTTATGTTTACCTAACTTGAGAGCAATAAACATCTCCATGTTCCTAAAATAACCTTCTTTATGCTACTGTCTTGCAAATTTGCATGCTGTTATACCAGTTATTACAACAGTAAAAAGAAGTCTACATGGTGAAGTTGTCAGATGATAAAGAAAGTACTGTAGCTGTAATTATTCAGGGAAGCCTGCTATGACTGGATAAAAACTATAATGCAGGGACAAAACATATGGTAGTTTTTAAATCAGGTATTTTCCATGAGCTTGACTTTAGACTTTCATTAATTGTGTAGCTTTTAACATCTTAAGAGCTGAGATAAGATAGGGGAAGAGAATATTACATTACACAAAGAATACCTGAAAAAAGCAAACAGTTATTCTAAAAATGGTAGCAGATAAGTAGAACAGTAATGCGACAATTCTCTTGCATCAACCCTTGCCAAGTGCCACTTCCCCTCCAATGGAACCGATCTTACTGTCTTTCAGAAGAAACTATGAGGATAGTTCCTTCATTTCAAATTAGGTGAGAAAAGACAGCCCGTGTGCTACTGTAGGAAAAGTCTGTTCATGTTGGCTATATTTGAAGTAATACAAGAAGAGAATTTGAACAAAATAATATGAATCAGCAAATGAGGTTTGGATTTTTAGCCTGGTTAAGGTTTAATACCAAGTACAGTTTGTAGAGAATTCTGTGAGTGATTTTTGCCTTTGATGATATTTGTGTTCATAAAATTTCTTGGTCAAGAACATTGCTACTATGTCATGATCATTTGTGAAAATTTGGAAAGTCTAGGAGTTTTAAACATTTGAGAACAAATGANGGGGGGGGGGGGGGGTTTGAATGTTTGCTATTTGGTATTGAACAGTTAGTATCATGCTGCTCAGAAAGTTCTGCTGAGCAGCAAGTGATGCAACCCTGCTTAGAATGCGAAAGTTCATAGTTTAAAAGTCACAAAGAAGTACAATCTCATGTTTCTGCAGACCCAAGCAGTTGGCTATGCTCTAAGCAGGTTCTTTTCACATACTCTAATGTATTCCAACAGCCATGTGACAAGAAACAGGCAAAGTGTAAGGAAATTCCAGCCATATTTACTGTAGATGAAGAAGGAAAGGATAGATTACTAATATTGGTGAAGTGCAAATATTTCAAATTATTTCACCAACTAGATATTGCAGCATAGAGAAATGAAACAGCAACTTAATTTAGGTGGTCTGTAGAAACAACACTCTAAAGAAGCAGAAATATGACTGTAATACTTATTATAAACAGTAGTCTTTCTCATCATGTTGAAGTGAAAGTATTATAACAAAAATTCAAAATTAAAAGTAGCCATGAGGAGATTAACAGAATTTGGAAAAGTAAAGAGTTCAAGCAAGTAAAGGATTTCAGACAACCAGCTCATTTTGCAGCAGGTAGTATAACAGAACATACAAGAAGTAAAAACAAAGATAACGGGCTTTCTTTAACAGAGCCCATTAGATGACATTTAAAGTCTAACGGATAAAACTCCCTGCTCAGCAGACTGTGGAGCAGGGACTGTTATATGTGAATTTCAGATTGTCAGCAGATGTTTCCCTGGGTTATGCTCCCACAAGTTATTATTTCATTGGAAATAATGCCTCTCACCTGTAGTTATACATGGTAAATGCATTAACAGAACCACATTACCTGAGGATAGCATTCCCCAATTTAGATCTGTCCCCTTTTCACTTTGAGACATTACCCATTGGCAAGTCAATACAATTGACAGAAAATTCCCTCTTAAGTTACCTACGCTATCCTCAAAATGTAGCTCTAGCCCAGCTACATTATCTTTGAAAACTTGTGCTGAGAGTATGTAACTTGCTAACAGTGATGGAACAGAACTGATCCTTTCTAAAGCATTTCAGAAAGTAGTCCATGTCAAGCCAAAGGGTGCTTTCTAGTCTGAAACCTCAAAGGTCATTTTTATTTTTTTCCATAAGGCAGTTGGATTTAGCAAAGTCTGTGGCTAAAGGTGTGAGATTAGTTCTTCTTCCAAGAAGAATCTCAGTGTTATAGTCTTGCTAAATAAGAAGACTGTTGGGGTCAGATTCTCAGATCCTTGTGTGTTCTTCCTTCTCTAACCCCAATACTTTTCTATTAGGTTCTTGTATTTGGCTGTAAGGTATAAGATGCTTTGTACTTCTCCCTTTCTAATTAAATGTGCTTCAGAGTAAGTCTTCTCAAGTGCATCCTTTCAGTTAGATCTACTGGAAATTATTGAAGTACTATTGGCTTCTGTCAGTGATACAGAAGTTCTTGAGAGAAAAAAAGTTCTTAGTTCTGGTGAGAAAAAGAATAACTTTGTCATAGAATCATATCAGTTACCTGGATTGGAGCCCCATAGGTCATCAGGGCCCACTTTCCACTTGAAGAAGAATGATTATCGGCTTACTGCTAGATAAGGTCAATAGCTTTGTCTAGCAAAGGTTTGGAAACCTCTGTGAATGGAGATTCCACTACCTGAAAAGGGCAGCCAAACCCAAGCCTTGAACTATATGTGGTTTGGGTTTTTTGTTGTTGAGGTTTTTTGTGTGTGTGTGTTTGGTTTTGTTGATTTTTTTTTTTTTTATTTTTTTTTTTCCCCACAAGTATTTAACCTGAACGTCCCAAGTCTGAGTTTTTGGTTTTCTGAGTTTCTGACATGACCAAGAAGAGTTTGGGTCCATCATCCATCAGTCCATTGCAGTATTATACAGCTAAAATTGTATTTACATGTCTTAATCATTTTGTTTTTCTAGTACCTGAATTTCCTTTCCTCAAACATAGATTTTTTTTTTTATTTTTTTTNTTTTTTTTTTTTTTTTTTTTTTTTTTTTTTTTTTTTTTTGTCTGTAAACCTTTGATTAAGAGTTCATTCTTATGCTTACAGCTTTTCTGGCTCTTTTCCACTTTACTATGGATCTATTTTAGGTATGTTATCCTGTTCCACCATGGGCTGTTTTCAAAGTCAAGAAGTTAAGTAGTTGTACTTGAAAAAGCAGATTTTGGAAGAGGCTGAAGGGAGGATAAAGACACACAATGAAGACTGAAAGAGGTGATAAAAGAATATATAGCTAGGCTTCAGGGACAGTAATTTTAAAATACAAAATTGAAAAAAAAAGGCATGATTTTAAGAAAATTATTAATAGAATCCATTTCTGAAATAAAACAGAAACCAGGATCTGTAACTTCATAGTTCTGGTCCCTCACTACAAGCATAGTGATCTAACAGTTGCAATATTGGACAGGATGGCAGTGTATTGTGGGTTAACCCCAGTAGGCAGCTAAGCACCACACAGCTGCTTGCTCACTCCCCCCGCCTCCCAGTGGGATGGGAAAAAGGAAAAGAAGAGCAAAAGCAAGACATAAATTGTGTAATAAGTGAAGGAGAAGTGGAAGAAGAGAGAAAGAAAATAAAACAAGTGATGTAAAGGCTTCACTCACTACCTTCCATGGGTAGACCTATGCTCAGCCAGTTCCTGCGCAAAAAAATGGCTAACCTTCCCAGACCCTCTCCTCTCCATTTTTATTGCTGAACACGACATTATATGACATGGAATATCTTTTGGTTAGTTTTGGTCGTCTGCTTGATCATGTCCCCGCCCAACACCTTGCACATCCTTAATCTATTCGTTGGGGGGCAGAGTGAGAAACAGAGAAGGCCTTGGCACTGTGAAAACACTGTTCATCAATGGCTAAAACATTTAGTGTGTTATCAGCCTTATTTTGGTCACAGATCCAAACCACAGTGCGATAGGAGCTAATATGAAGAGAATTTGCTCCATCCCAGCTGGACCCAGTATGTCAGAAACTATTTTCCCTTCTTTCTCATAATGGCATTCTAAAATTGGAGTAAGTTTCCTTATTTCCTGCTAATATTAATTGTTTGATGCTCATAACATTTTTAGTTTCACGGAATGGTGGCTTTATAGGAGTGTACTATATAACTAAAAAATGAAAGTTAGTTCTACAGAACTTTTTTTCTTTGCCCAATGTGACCAAAGCTGCTGCTGAAGACCCATTGGATGATAAAAATGATTTATTGCCTCATAGTTGCAGTTCATCAATGTATTATTCTACTGAAGGCAGGTTAACTTCTGTTCCTCTTGTTCATCTCCATGTTCAGCTGCACAAGAAGTGTAAAACCTCTTGTACATTTTCTAAAGAATCTCCCCTCTTGAGCCTTACAATCACACCTAATTACATTGCTAGTAGATTTCAATATCCAAGCTAGTGTATACCACGTTTACTTCAAAGGGGGGGAAATTTTTTAATTTATACTGATGTCAGAAGAATGAAGTAAAACTTTTGCCACTTTAAAACACTAACTCATTACAAAATTGCACTCCATTGATGTTGTAAAGCCAAAGTAAGTGGTGGCTTATATAGCTGAGTATCTGGCCAATCCTTTTTTCCCCTTTTACCAATTAACATTATTACCTTGTTTCGTGCTTTCTTTTGATCTGCCTTCCCCCCCCTCCCCTGTCTGCTTTGATGAACTTTAACCACAAAGAATAACTATTCTAAACATTATCTTTAAAGATGTATATGTGTGTGCACATCTGAAATAGCTTTTGTTAGGGAATATCAACTTTGAAAAAACAAGTCTTTAAAAGTTCAGAGATGTGGTAATTAAACTTCCATGCATAAATCCTTTATTTGGTCTCCCCACTTGAGATATCTAGAGCCTGTTCTGTTTCAGAACACTTGACATTTTGATAGCCTTTGCATTTTAAGCCAGTTTCATTTTATCTCACTCAACATCTAGTTCAGTCTAATGTCATTTTTATATTAGCAAAAGAGAGACTGATTACAGCTTGGAAAAGTTTGATTTCCATGACTTGGAGAGCATCATATAGGAAATCTCTTTGAAAGGCAAGAAGATGGTCCAATTCTTGTAGTAAAACTTAGATGTTTTACACACAACATAATCCTTTTTTTTTTTTTTTGTTACCTCTTTTCCTACACACCTTCCAGATTCTGAAGGAAAATAAAAGATTTGTTAATGTTAACTTTATAACTCTTATGCATTTGAGGAGCATCAGCACTCAGAATCAGTAAAATATCCTGTCCTGTTTTTATTCCTTCTGCAGAGATTTATACTCCTGCCCTTTGGACTATTTGAGTCTTAATCCCTGATTTCTAAAAATTTGCTCTCTGCTTTCCTGACCTGACTATCAGTGGAACTTTTTTCTGAGTGCAACAGTATGGATTATCTTCCAAACAACAGCACAATACAAAATCTAAAGATCGGCATTCAGGTGCCACAGCGCAAGCCCTGGTCCTGTACAACCAGTTTATGATCCCAAATGTCAAGTTCCAGCAAGTCTTCTTGAACCCCCTTCCTCTCCAGCTGACCAGTGTACCTACTAGAACCTTGCAGAGAACCTGAATTCTAGATGACTCCAGGATGTAGTATCCAAGGTACAATGGCTGGGTACCACACCAAACACTCCATGCAGTTTGTATAGGTTAAATACGCACAGATATAAGAAATTTATTCATAGTTTAATTTAAGAATTAGCAGTCTAATAGTTATTATTAGTCTTGTTGCAATGACATTAACATTTGTATTCCAAAGAATCCAGATTGCTAATTCCCAATAATACTACAGTTAACACTGATACACTGCAAGTTTTCAGCATATACCCTTTCTTGAGTGTACTGCTACCCTTATGATACCCTTTCAGTATCTCTCTGGGTACTAGGGTGGACGGTACTAGTTTTCCTAAAGGGAGGGGTGTTAAGGTGAGTCAGCAGCAGCAACTCTGATTCTTCTCCAAAAGGAGTATAATGTTAATAATAGGAGGCTTCTTCCTTTTCTGAGAGGTAGCTGAGTATTGATAATGCAAAAATGATAACATTCTCATACTCGGTTATTAGTTGTTTAGTGCACTATATATATTTACCAGTCTATTCTTAGAGAAATACTATAATTACCTAGCATTTGGGATGTAAATTTTACTGATTGAGTTTCCTAAATGAGAGTTTATTAAAACATCAGTGATTTTCTTCTGAGGATTATTTTCTTATTAATTATTGGTCTGATCCAAACTGCTTAAACATTCTAAAGGGAGGGGAGAAAAATTAAAGCTGCATACAGCTTTAATAATCAGGTGATGTTGTGAATACTATACATATATCACATCAAATCAATGGGAATATGTTTGATTCTGTACTTTATTTCCACCATCATTACCATATTATTTATGCAATAAAAGGATACAGTTAATACTCCTCCTTAATTTCTTCTCTGAAGAGAAATTAAATTCCACAAATTTCATCAATATGTACAGTATTTCTTTGTGACAGTGTCATTTAGTGTGCTGAGAGGGGCATGCTAGTAAGAGCAAATGAGACTATATTAGTGTCATTACTAATTGAGTATTCTAATGTTGTAGTTTGCTAACACAGAAGGAAATGCAGCACCACAGCCAAAACTTTCCTACTCAAAATTACATTAAGCTGCATGCATGATTAAAACTGCACTTCAACCAAGAAGGTAATATATAGTTTTTGTCTTACACAATCCTCCTTTATTGAAAATGCATTAGTTACAAGTTCTGTCAATTTACTAGAACAACTTAATATTACAAAAAGGTCAGTTAAATACTATTATTTCAGTAGCTTTAAGTGATAGTCTTAAATAACCGATAAATGAAAATAATAATAAATCAATAATCATGGACTGTAATATTTGCATATTTTAATCGATTTGCATGTTTGCTTGTTCTAGTTGGAAAATACCTATTCAATAGGATTCATGGCTTAAAAATCAATGGATTCAGTTGCTCTTCTCTTGTACTGTTCCTGACTGAATCAACAATGTTGTGCTGGTGACCAAATAGAATGAGTGCCTATGATTTCTAAAATCTGAGATAATAAACAAGAGGAGCAGATAATTACATACAGAAATATGTCAATTCTGTCAAGGTACATGTGTCTCACTGGTAACAGTGTATGGGAGATTCTGTCCTTTACAACTATTTCCATGAGAAATATGAAACTAGAAGAGCTGATGCTTTTGATCTTGTAAGTTTGTTCCAGCCTCCTCAATCTTCAAAACTTTTGCATTTGGTGTTTTAATGGATAAAGTACATTCACCATTGTAATTCTTATAAATGAGACACTCTGGGACTATTCTTATTGATTAGACATATTATCCTGCTGTGAGTAGCCAAACACATCTTGCAAATTTTATAGAAATGTAAAATTCAATAAAAAGATAATCACACAATACAATACATTACACAAATGAAGTATTTGTTTGCATTTTATTTAATGACATAATTGACCAGGTGATCAAAAGAATTAGTAAACTCTATGGACTGGACCTGAATGAGAATAAAGTTGTCCAATTCAGGATTTTTGGAGAAGAAAAAGAAGAATAGTGAAGAAATAAACTAGAGCTGAAGTTTCCATAAGCTCAGAAAATCTCTAGGTAAAATCTGATGTCTAAGGGGAAAAGGGATTCTAGAGGGGTTGACAGCTACTTAAGGAAGAAATATTAAAACTAAAACCAGAAACTATCCTAAACCAAAGAAGGCATAGGAAGATTAGTGAAGTGCCAAGCTGACTAAATAATGAGTTCCTCAATGACTTGGTCATGAAAAAGAAGTCTATGTGAAAAAGAAAAGGAGTCAAAGTGTTAAGAGTGTAAATATTAAAAAAAAAAAAAAAAGCACAGAAATTTAAGCAAAACATCAAAAGACCTGATACAGCTAGCACATAAAGAATAAAAGGAAAGATTCTGTATACTAATAAGTATATTAGTACTAAGAGGAAAATGAAGTAAAGAGATGGTCTGCTTCTCAGATGAGAAGGAAAATAAATGATAGCTGATGTTTTGAGAAGGTCAGAGTGTTAATGTCTTTGCATGAGTCAACTAAAAACCTCTGCTGTGATAATTTTAAAGCGACTAACATTAGTGGCAAAGGAAAAAGAACCTATGATAGTATAGGGAAAGATAAAAACAGAGTCATCTTTCTAAATCAGATGCTTACACATCAGCTGATCTGGAAGAAATTCACCCAAATTACTTGAGAGAATTGATTGAAGCTGTTTGAGTCATCAGTGGTTATCTTTGAAACAGGAGATGGATAAAGGTCCAAACAAGTGCAAAAGGGTAAGCATATTGCCTATTTTAAGAAAGAGGGAAAAATGAGAGACTGGGCTTATAAATTAGATTGGAACAAATAATGAAACAAGTAACCTGTTTATAAACACATAAAAGTAGTGAGTAGACTGATAGTACAGAATCATGAAAGAAAGTCATGTCAATACAACTCAATTTCCTTTTTTTATAAGGTATTCTATTGATATGTGTAAGGCACTAGATACTGTATATATCTTCATTTTTATAAAGCATGTAATACCAACTAGTAGCAGGATATTTTCATTAGTACCCTAGAAGAAACTATTATAACTATCTTAGAGAATCATGTCCAGGAAGTATTTTCCAGTGGCCCACTATCTAACTGGAAAGATTAATTGAGACTGATAATGTAGGAAGTTAATTAGAATATAAGGAAAAAATTACCCAAGGTAAGTTTCACTAGAGAAATTATCTTGGACTGTTATGGAATTTCATCACTTCTAGGAATAAATTAACCATACTGACCTCAGAAACAGTTTCAATGAACTTGACCTTTTAATGGGGCAGAGATTAGACCAGATTTTTCTCAGAGCTGTTTTGTTGTTTTGTTTTGTTTTTAACATTTGTATTCTAAAAGTAAAATGGTCATAATTTTCTAAAACAAACAAACAAACATCTAGTTTTATTTTCCCCTATGAATTAATAAGATTGTTTAAATTCTTTATGCTTTGGTTTTGGTCTGAAATTCTAGAAATTTCTGCCACTTAAACACACTTCTTAGTCCAAATTCCACTTTTGAAACTGAATTTCCTGTAATTGATTATTCAGAAAGTTTGATAAAAAAATAGTATATGCACCCTGATCCATTTGCAGGCTTTCACAGTCTTTGCTTTGTCCTTGAAACCTATTGCTTTGAACCTACAGTAATAATTAAAGAACAGCTTTTAAAAATGTATGACTTTATATCATACCTTCCTAACAGTATTATACATAATATTCTGATATCCACTACATTTGTATTTCAGATCTCCTTGGACTGTTCTTTCTGGAGTAGGGTAGAAGGCCATTGTCCTTTCTCCACTGCCCTTTAAACACAGACCAATCTCTATTATAAACAAACAGGGCTGATCATGAGACTTCAGATCTAGATGTGATTATCTCAACTCATTTATGTTGTGTATCTATATAGAATTTAATTATAGGAAGGACTTCTGTGATTGTCACTAATAACAAAATAGTGCTGGAAATATCACGTCTCTCTAGGATTCACTTCAGCAGTGTTATGTCTTAGATGTATATATCTCAAAGTATTGATCATTCATAAAATAGATGATGTGCCAGATGTAAAGCAGGCATGAGGTGTTTGTTTAATATCACTTTCTCTTCTCTTCTCTTTGCCCTCAAGCTAACAAGCATGCCAAAATGCACTGAAATATGTCAGTGAATCCCCAACTAAAGTGAAACACTGAAATAATTGATCTTTACCATCTTGTATTATTTAGAAATTGACATGCTATAACACAAATAATAATTTCCATGTCCCTTCTAGATATGCAGTTTAAGCAGAAACTCACACTTCAGTATTATTAATCAGTGACATTCATGCAGTTGACACAGAAATGGTGGATGAGGTTTAAAAAGCGGTATGTGTCCAAAATGCATGATTTTTTTTGTTTTGTTTTGTTTTATGGGAGGGTTTTTTGTTCTACCAGTGTTTGTTTTAAAAAATGGAAAACATGTGGAGATCACGTCTCTTTCCTATGAAGGTCCATTTTAATATGAAAAATGATGGCAGAAATGCAAACAGTAAGTGGGTCAATTAAGCCTGTGAGTACTGTTATCAGTGCTTCCTTCAGAAACACTATTATTGTTGGCATTATCAGCACTTCTGAGTAGAGAATCTGGAAATGGACACTGAAGTGATGTGTGGTTTTGGATGTGAGAAATGCTAAGACCCCCAATCATATAAGAAGATTCAGTTACTGCTGTTAGTCATGTCCAGAAGTCTTCCTAATACCAATTAACAAAGACAGAAAAATTTATTGTGGAATAGACACCCTATAACACCTCTGGTCCACAGGAGAACTGTCAGCGGAGTAAGTTTATAGAAGTTCAGAAAACCATCTTTATGTTCAAAAGAAAATTTTCAGTATTTAGCAGTGTATGATTATTTTAATTCTTGATTGCTGTGTAATAACATGAAAATAAGGTAAATAGTCTCTCAGTAAAAGATTATTCTGACACAAAACCATCTCTCTTCCCCTCCACCTACCCCCCCTCCAAAAAAAAAAAAGACTGCAAAACTTTTCTGTCTACCTTAAGAATGAGATAAGAGCATACCTCCTTTTGCTGTGTTTTACAGTTTCTAAATTTAGCCCCAAAATGAAAACATGCTCTCTTTTTGCACATACTAATAACCTCTTATTACAGGATTAAAAAAGTAATTGAATTACACAGTTCATATTTGTAGCTGCATAGAGGGAACCTGACTGGTGCATCAGTTTGAATATTTGTACAATGTGTTTCATGATGATTAGTGATGGTATATCCTCCCTGAGCTACTAAGTACATGAGCATCTCTTTGAAGTTTGTTTTCTCTTTACACAGTGTTTCAGTGTCCATTTTGGAAATGAGCTTGGTCATAACATTTTTATCTGAAGTTTTCTTTTAATAATCTTCAATCTTAGTAATGTTGATTTTTCATAATCCTCAACTATTAGTAAGGTCAAAGATGCAATTACCTCTAACAAAGAGGTGCGGGGGGGGCGGGGGGGATTAAATTTGTGCTAATCACAAAGCCAATAAACACTGTTGAAATTGAATACTTATGATGCCTGCCTTGATATCAGTTTTTTAACCTTGAAGAAAATGTATTTCTAGAGAAATTGAGGCTTGCTGTTTATGTCAGCAGTGGTCTAACCATGCTATGTAGTCATTGGTAAGTGAGGATGTCTTAGGTAAAAGGCATAGTATGGATAAATATCTAGAATGTAGTCAGCTAAAAAGAGTCATCCAGCTGATTTAATTAGTCTGCACCATGCTTTCTGGGGAAGGAAATGACACCAACAAAAAAGAAAACTTGATGCAGCATTCTTGTGTAGCTTTACTCATTTAACCTAGCAGGCTGACACACGCATATGTCATCAAATGTAGCTGTCCTATGGGCAATTCTCTTGCAATCTTCCTCTGTTTCATTCAGTTAGTTTTTAAAACCTGTAGATTCACCAGGTCCAGTTTCCATCTCCTTTCCACTGACACCTATTGTTTCTTTTTCCACTCTAATTAACACTAACTAATTCAACAGGAATCATGCTGGATTTTGGTCTTACCTAAATGAGTAGACATATTGAATCTCCAGGAATCATAGTGACCCATGCTGATGCTAAAATATTTCTGCACACCTTAATTACAGTGCCAAAAATCATGGCTGCATATTCCTCGTGCATTTGAGACCATGCTGTTCATGTTATAAGGGACAGAAATGTGTCTGCTTTTCTGTAGGAAAAATAGTGTGAGGTCCCCTTTTCCCCACTGGAGATTATATCCTTGTATCCCAAGTCGGTGCAACCAGTCCTTTCATTCAAGAGTTGATCTGATTTGAGAATTTCTATTAAATGCATTCCTAATTCTCTTGTCAGAAGTGCTCTGATAACACTTTTTTTTTGTGTCACAGATATGTCACAGCAGGGGTGAAGGGCAATGTGATCATAGTGATCTGTTCCCTGCAGCCTGGGGTGAAGTAGCTGCTGTTCATAATATTCTTTACAGATCTGTGAAAAGCATGGGGCCATTTCTGTTCTCCTGAATCTATGAGCCCACCCTGAACATCTTCAATCTCATAGTACGTGTGCTATAGATTACTAGATACTTTTTTTTGTTGTGAAACAGGCTTGTACATCTCCAGTGAAATATGTCTTTATTTACAGTAGGACAGATAGAATAATTCAGAAGGATTATTCCTCAGAGGTCAGCCAGTTGAAAACATGGAGCAAAGAGACATTTTCAGTGAGGGTATTCTAACAGTCCACACAATGTACTAGCAATAAGGGTCAGGACGGCAACAAATAAAAACAGCAGAAAGGAAAAAATAAAAATCTGTCCATGAAAGAAGGAGTCAACAGAAGATTTTTAATAAGTGGAGGACCTAGTTTTCTCTTAAGCAATGAATATTCTCCATAACTTTTTTTTGGCTGAGTGAACTGTGATCAGGGACTCTGGTTGATCATCTGGTCATCAAAAGTTCTCACAACCTGGCACCTCCCCATCGCTGCTGCCGATTCACAGAGCTGGAATTCTGTATATTTCTGCAGCTGATTCAAGTATCCTCTATACCAAACCAGATTAAGAGTAATTTAAAGCGAAATCACTTGATCCATAGCAATGTAAGAGTGAGGGCCAATTAGAGTTAGGCTTAAGAATTGAAATAAGCTTCAATGAAATCGGAGAGATCAGAATGCAATAATGTAATGTACAAAAGGTATCATGGTGAAAACACTTACCTGTAGGTTTTGGAGCTGGGGTGTGTTGTAATTTATCTTCCATTGGCCGAAAACTGGAATATATGTTTCTTGAATGATACTGTAGAATGATCTTTAAAAGACAGGACTTGTTAACTAATATCAAACAACCTTTGCTAAAAATGTCAGCTATCTTCCCTCTATATTTAGAGTAGATAATAGCTGTGATACATGATTCATCATGCACGGTCTCCTTCATTATGCAAACACGAATAAACTCAGATATGGTAAAAACTGAGATTAGTCTTTATGCCCTTTATTCTGAATACAAATATCTTTACATCGCTGATGTTGAGGAATCCTAAATAAGTAATACAAATAAAGACAAACAGTCATGAGTAGCACATTATGAATCATGCATAATTAAAAATTTCCATTTTTCTTCAGGAACAGTGTGACATGAATGACCTCTCACACTTTCAGATAGTATAAATATAGTATAATAGTATAAAATTACATGTAATCTACTTATGGTAGAGTATTACATGTAAGCTTGGACCTTAATTTTTTTCAAAACAGTAAAGAAATGGAGATCATACAGAAAAGAGCTATAGAAATTATTTGGGGAGAAGGGAAGATTGTAGTGAGAGCTCCCTCTGTTTGGGTAAGCAAAGCAAGTATTAATTTGTCACGGTTAAGGTCTCAAAAACTGACCTGCAGTCAAGCAACTTATAAGCAACTACCTGGGAAGCAGACTTTGCCAAGACAGATTACATGGCTGATTACAGTAACAAAAGTTTATCCCTCTGAAAAAACAAAACCATATTAATCTACCTGCATTCAGATGATGCTATTATGACATTTGCTCTACTTTGCTTTTGTTTTCCTGGTGAAGAACATAAAGCTGTTCATATTTGGAACCTGTTCTCCTTTACATAGATTTTCTGCCTTAGTATATGGGTTTTCTCAACCTATGAATGACATATTTGACAATTCTGATTTATTTTTGTAACTGAAAACTCTGATAAAACTGCTGTAAACAATGCATTTAATGTATATTTTCTTTCTAGCTTTATCCACAATTACATTTATAATAATATGTAGAAAAATGTTCTTGAACCTCAATATACATGCAAAGATTATTAGACATATTTTATAGACTTGATTCTAGGATGATAGTGTAATACTTTTCAATATACAGGACACTTAATTCCTTGCAATTTGAACTCAGAATTTGGCAAACTATCTACTTTCAGTTTTAATTTTGCCTACGCACTGCTGAACTTTGTGTACGTTGTGAACTTTGATAATTGCAAGTAGGCATTTACCTGTCTGCTTCATGCTCTCAGAACATGGTCTTCCTGCATTTGTATTTATACAGTATTCTGAAAGGCTTCTATTTTGGAGATTAAAATAAAAATCATAATCAAGCAGTTTTGTTATAACATATTCAATTCTTTTTTTATCTTTGTCTTATGACACATATGCACTGTATTCTTCTTTCTCCATACTGAGAAACATTTACGTTTCTGTTGTTTTGCCAGACATAGCACATGACTGACAGTACGAGATTTTTGGCTTGTCAGCTGCACACGCTTGTCTATTATAAAGTATGGCAAATTACTTTGCTGATGACAGAATGCATAAAAAGTGTCAAACATTCAATTAAAAGTACAAATAAAAATACTCACAAGCCTAGTTCTTGTAGGCTCAAATTCTCTGTGAAGATAAGACAATTAGCACTGGCATTTTCAAATAAGTTATCCTAAATATAGCTAAGGAGACATTAATGTATTATTATTATTATTATTATTATTATTATTATTATTATTATTATTATTATTATTATTATTTTAAAGTGCTGAAGTTTATTCAGAAACTATTCAGGTACCATAAACTCAAAAAATGGGCAGGAGAGTGATGCTTGCTGCAGTACTGCAAGCCAGATGAATTTGCATGCATTTTTAATTAATGTTTTCTTGCACAGTTGGTTGTTTTTCTCTTCTCTGCTAAAATTGTTGATGTGACAGCAACCCCTTTCTTCTAAAATGTAGGAATTGAAATGTTTACATCAAGATTTCTTGAATACATATTTGCAAAAGTTCTAAGTTAAAGACATGGGGCAAATAATAGTGAGGATTGCTTTCCTCAGAAAAAATAATTAAAAGGCTGTACTGATACGCTGCATTTAAATGTTAATATCTGGAGATTTTCAGTTGTGCCTTGCAAATGTTATCCTAAAATTAAGCATGCGCTCATGTTCACTGGATAACCAAAGTTGGCCAACAAATTTTAAACAAACTACTGACTTATTTTTTTTCTAAATTATCCTATATCTGGATATATATTGTTCTTTCTTGTCTCTCATCCTGCTTCTCCTTTAAAATCAATAGGCTTTAAAATCTTTGCCTTTTATGTACCAATTCTTAAAATGCTTATGCACATTTAATTTTATGCACTGACACTGTTCTGAGGACAGACAAGTACATGCAAAAGATTTTTCAAGAGGGAAGAAGAATCAAGTTCTTAGTGAGACAGTGGAATTTTATCTTGGCTATTAAAATGGGACAGACACATATAAAAATGTCTGAACTTCTCTATTTATCACTACTTTTCAAGGCATTCAACCGTTGCAATCTGAGACAGTTACAGCCACTGGTTGCTAGGTCTACACAGGTATCATATTTGTAACCATTAATATGCAGACAGAAGATGATTAAATGTGCTTGTGATAAAATGTGACACCATATTATAAATGAGAATGGAAAATTAATTTATAACCATAAAATTTCTATTAAAATATATGTGACAACCTCAGACCAATGAAGACAATGCAGAAATAACAAATACTGTGTATGTCAGTTTCATCATAAAAAAGAGATGTTTTCTTCTTGTAATGTTCTATTTTACCTCTGTTTTTTGTTTAACTTCACATGCCTCAGTGGAAAATAACAACAGAGGTGTGGCTATGGTACATCTGTTAACATTTGGTGGATATCAGTCAACATTCCTTTCTAACATTAAATAAGACCATGAAGTTCTTCTCCAGGAAATTTTAATAAAAATTGAACTGAAGTTATCTCTATTACCATAATAAGCACTTTTGCAAAGTTGTGCTATAGAAATTAAAGATTCCATCCAATTAATATGATAACATTTACCTGACTCATAAGAGAGTCCATTGTTCACATAGCTTTATCATAGTTTCATAGAGTCACTTCCAAGGAGCCTGAAGGGAACTTTTGAGGTCATCTAGGCATGTAGACCATGTTCTCAGTGTGCAACATAAAAGACAACTTCTATGTCCAAAACTTAGTCATTTTTCCTAGTCAATTTAATATGTATTTGTTAAAAAAATTATTAGTATTCTCACTGAACTCAGGTAACTGTTTACAAGATCACAGGCTGAGCAGTCCCACATCAACTTCAGTGTATAAACTATTCTGTGTGTAAGCTTAGCTAGGGACTTCAAATTTTTCTGGTTCAGAGACTTTTGCTATGTCATTCCAAGCTTTAAATCCCAAAGTTGTTTTCTTTTTTCTTTCTTTAAGCACTCCATATCATCTGATTATTAATACTGCACATGCACAGTTAGTCCAATGAGTTAAGAGTATGTCAGATTTATCACGTACATAAACATCATTTGGATACATGTTTAACTGATGTACCATGGACATGAGGCTTTTTAAATAGACTCCAGGAGTCTATTTAAAGCTGTTGTGGAAATCTCAGACAAATTTGTGTTGTCCTCAAATTTTGTGTAGAAATGAGAAGTACTTTGAAAAAAATGAAGCTTTATGTGAATCTAGCACTGAAACATTTGACACCTTTTCCATAGAGAGACACTTGGTCCCTAATTATATTTAAAACAACAGCATGGAAACTTTCATTAGATAAAGATCTTTAGATTACACTGCAGTACTGTAAAGTATAATTCTCTACATGACATTGAAGTGCACTAAATTACTTTAATGTCTTTAAACTTATTTAACTATTTTTTACTATTTACTCACGTTTCCCTAATATTTAAAGGCACCAATCAAGATTGGTGTGTATTAGGTGGTTCTATGAACATGGAGGAAAATGCAGTGTTTTGGCTGAAAAATTTCAAAGCTAGCTAGGCAGGACAGAAAAACCAGTGTGGCAACAGGCACAAGCAGATAAAGCAATTTGTCTAAGGTCACACAGAAGGTCACTGGGAGAGCTTGGAGTAGAACTCACTATTTCTGACTTCCAATATTAGAGTCCTAATAAATAATTCATTTAATTTCCCTGTTTTTATCTGCTTGCAAAATTGTCATGAGTGTGTTCTGACAATCTCCAAGTCATTCTGTATTCATTCAGGAATCCTTTTTTGTAAAAAGCTCAGCCACTGTTTGATTATGGTTATCTAACATTCTAGATTCTAATTCATGTTTCACTGATCACTTGTATGGGAATGTAAGGCCTTTCTCCCACAATGTGCACACCTCGTTTATAGTATTAAACTCTCCGAATTCAGTGGGGTTGGGATGGGGTTGTGCAGAGGAGGACAGGGTCAGGGTTACTCAGAAGAAAAATTAAATTAGGGTTATGCTTCAATGCTTGTAAGATGAAAGATATATTGTTTTTTTCTTCTGAATAGTCAGCACAGCACAGGTTTTAAATTAATTTACTGGAATTTAGGTAATAATAATTTTGAATAACCAAATATTTATTATGAAATTTTGTTTTCTTGAATAGCAAGTTTACAGTCTCATTTTTTGCAACTTTTTCTCCTAGAAATGTTCAGCCACTCAGGAATTAAAAAAAAAAAAAAAAAAAAAAGTTGTGACTGAAGTAAAATTTCTATTAAAATTCAAATTACTATTAATGTAAAATACTTTATTCATTCTACTCTGATATTTATGTATTAAACAGAAATACATATGTGCCCAGACAGTCTGGATTAAATTTTGTAAGTGCATGACTGTAAATCTGTGGAAAAAACTTGGAAACATTTGGAGATGACTTTCTCAATCTATTGCTCTGGCTTGTTTTGCATTATGTCCTCCACCATTCATGTTTTTCCTTTAAGAAGAGAAAATATTCTGGGACTTGCATAATTAAGCTTAGGAAAAGATTTCTGATTATTTTAGAAAACATACAAAAAACTAATTAATGGGGTAATGTTAAACCTGATATAATTTCTGAAATAAGAATGAAAGACAGGTTCTCAGGGATGTAATTTTTCTTTACTGACTGAAGTGAAGCCAGTTTACACAACTTGAGGATTTGGCCTTCAAAATGCTTTTTTGGCCAAGAGACGGCCACTAGTTTCTGCAACTGGCCTCATTCACTGTTAGGAAAAAAGTGTTTCCCTTCAGGGAAAGAAACTTCTAATTCCAAAATACTAATTACTCTATATATATCAAGTTCCATTGTAGGGCACAGTGAATGGAGAACTTATTAGAAGTGAAATGATGAAAATGTTGAAAATCACCATTTTTGTTTTACTGGGAGTTTGATTTCACATGTCAGGAAATCATTTCCTGTGTCATCCCCTTGTGAAGGTAGAGAAAATTATGGCCTCTCAGTTTCATGGGGCAATTAAGTTGTCTAACAATCAGTCATCACTGTTGCTTGTGAAAACTGCAGAAAAAACCACCTGTTTTGTCGTATGCTGCATGATCACATCATAGAACTCTTGTAGGTGGTGTCAACGTACTCTTAGCAGGTGAAGAACTCCAGACAGAAGCTAACTGGCATGTCCTTCCAGGGGCTTTACATCTGAACAGCATGAGCTGAAATGCAAATAGTAACAAAGTGGAGAAGAAGGCAAAGAACAGTTATATAGAAAAATTTCCATCACACACAGTTTTCATATTTAAATAGATTTCCAAACAGGAATAGTCCTATATGAACCATAATGGTTGCTACTATTTTGTTTAAATTTTTCTATTTTCTGAGAAAGTCATAATACCAAAATACCATCTATAGGAAATATATGCTGCTATTCTCTATGCAGCAGCATTTTCTCTTGACGTTGCTGTGATTTAATAGCTGATGAATGCATTTCTATTACAGAATAATATTTCTTTCTAAGATAGTCTTGGTAATCACAGTAAAAGTGTCACAACAGATAACTGTAATACTTAATTGCTTCAATTATACTGTGACCATTATTTAACTAAAATAAAATTACAGATTTTATGTGTATTTGTTAAAGAAATTGAAATAGAAATTGCATACAATTAAAGAATAGGAATTTTGTTAAGTGAGCTATGTGTACTCATTGTGTAGAGTATCTTTTTTTGGTCAAAAAAATAGATTAGTTCTTATGACAGTATGATGTTTTCTGGAAAAGATTACTGTGTTGTTAAGTATTAGCTGTTAATAAGATAAATTGTTTCAAAATAGCCTCTAAGACACCTTGATGTGTGTGTCAAATTTTAGAAAATGCGTAGCTTATTTTCCACAGTAAATGAACCAGTTCTCATTTTATTCACATCTATATATTTTATCACCTTTTCCACTGTTGTGATTGGATAAACATCAATAGCAGTTCAAACAAAGAACTTAAATACATACACAAAGTAGAAATGGCTGAATACATCTTCACACAAATAGAAAAGAAGTTTTGTCATCAGCAGTGGTTCAAATTAGTAAACTTTAAACAGGATCTTGACTGTCATGTTAATATTTACCTCCTTCAACCTGCCTTCCTCTGGTATATTTTGTAGATCTGTGTATTAATACACCCAGTGGGTTTGGGCACATGAAAAATCTTTGAAATAAAGTGAGGAAGAATTATTCTAACTATTGTTTTTCTACAGTCTTATGCTTCAATATATGATGATAGAACTCTTGTTGCAGGGAGTCCTTTATCCCTTTGAAAGGAAAGAAGCACTTAGGAAACTGTTGTTTAGACTCGAAGAACCCTCTTAGAGAAGAGTGTTCAGAACCCTTTTTCTCATGTCTCTTATTCCAAATCATAATAAAACCCAGTTATCAACTCTGTAGATGATGTACAAAGTATGAAAAGAACTTGGAAAGGTTTGAAATTACTCTCTGAGATTAGACATGTATCTTTCTGAATGTTGTAGGTCTTCATCCTAAAAGCATATGGAAGTGCTTTAGTTTCCTGCTCTGAGTAAAGTAAATTTGTGTTAAAGATTGCAGCATTGGAGGCTGAAATGATATGGATATCATCACATTTTTAATGAATATTTGTTAGAAGTGCCATTGAAATATCTTAAAGTGTATTAAAAGGTTGAGGGTCTTGAAGTTTCTTAAAACTTAGTTTCAAAGGAAATCTATTTGGATTTCAATTAATTTTCTCAAGAAATTTCAATCAATTCTACACAGGAAGCAAACTTAGTTTTCAGGATATAGTTAGCCTAATCCAAGCATTTCAAACATATTAGTCTATATATTCATCTATGTAAACAATGGTATGAAGATCAAAATAATTGTTATGCTGCAATTACTCATATCCTAAATGTACAGTTGTAATGGGTATGATGAGTACTGAAGTTTGGAAAAATGATCTCATTATTTTCTCAAAATCATCACAATATAAACTGCTCTAAACTACCTGAAACTTAAACCTTGGTTTATATCTCTTCCTGCCCTACCTGTAAAATCTGTCGAAGGACATGAGTTATAAATCCTAGAATTGTTGATATTCATTTTAGAAGTTTATGTTTTACTCTTAGCAATTACATTCTAAATAATTAGCCATATTTTAGGAATTACTAAACAATAATTTATATTGTATTACATGATATTCTTAGCAACAATGCCACTGTTTTGGAGTGTGGATTGCAGAAGCAGAGGGGTGTTTTTAGATAACTAGTGGATAGTTCTGGTTACTATTGCGGTTCATCGGTGGAGATGTTAAATAGCATTAGATTTGTCAGGAACAAAAAAATAAAAGCTTAGAAATGTTGAATTTGCTCTTAGAATATAAAGCTATTGGTAGAGCAATGCAATGCTTTTAAAATCTACAAAGATAATCATGGTTTGTTTTAACAATTTTCTTCTGAAATGCCATTTTCAACTTAGACTTCTTCCATGGTAAAAAGTTAATTATTAAATGAGGTCATATATCTCATGAAAATATAAAATAGTTCTCTAAATCTGGCTAATATATGCAATATGGAAAATTGGATTTCACCATAGGTGAGATGTATTTATAATATTTTAAATTAATTACAGAGACTCATTTTTTTCAGCATGAAAGTTTAGAAGTATTATGTTATGCTGTGGTCTGAGTTTAAATAACAAGTAACCAGAATCACCTAAATTGGTAAAATAAATTTTTTGTTCCCCCCCTTTTTTTTTTTTTTTCTCTAAAGATTAAGATTTCCAATCCCTAGCTCTTCGTGAAATTTTTCAGTCATTGGACAAATGGAAATAGACTCATTCAGCATAAACCAGAACATTCTGGTGCTGCTATCTTAGCTCACCTTCTTCAGCAACATTAATCTAGAGGTCCTCTCAGTAAATTCCTAGAAAGGAGAAATAAATATTTGACACAGGTTATTACATTCAAAGATTGTTTACCTAGGATGCTTGTAGAATAGTTTCTGTGAGCAACTGGCACATGCAGAATTGCAAAAAATCTGGACCAAGAAGCTAAAAAAATAACTGTGATAACAATTATTTAATTTTGTTTGGATATATATATAAAGCAATCTGGGAATACTGTCCATGTGAACCAAGTGTTTATTGCTCACAGAAATAAATGCAAGTCCTACATACACATCCTGAGGAAAAATAAAAGACAGTGAGATACTCTGTTGACTCAAGTGAAGGTTCCACTGGACTTGTGAGGCTTTATAGTATTGTTCAAAAAATGACAGTTAATACAAGCAAGTAAGCAAAATGATTGAGTTTCTTAATAGAGCAGTTTGCACAGACTCTTGGGTTTGATTCCATGTTTGGGGTTTTTCTTCAGGAAAAGTGAGAATTTGTTTGAAAGTGTTCTGTTTATTTAGAAAAGATTTTCTATCTAAACAGAAAACTAAAAAACTGAACTGCTAGTTCAATAGGAAAAGTGTTATGCTTACCTTTTTAGTTGGTCTATTGTCTAATCCAAATCCACTGTAATCATCATGAAATGCTTCTTTGCATGTGTCACATAAATATGGATGTTTAAAACTGAACTTTAATTGGAAAATAGTTTTGGTCAGTGTGTTTACAAGCAAAGAACAGT
This sequence comes from Aramus guarauna, assembly GCA_013400195.1. Classification (NCBI taxonomy): domain Eukaryota; kingdom Metazoa; phylum Chordata; class Aves; order Gruiformes; family Aramidae; genus Aramus; species Aramus guarauna. The sequence continues at coordinate 2,236,421 of VXBL01010520.1, read as the reverse complement.
TCCCCCCATGTGTATTGAATGTTTTTTCAAGCTTAATCTAGCTTCTTTCAAACATTTGAATATATGAGACTTTTCCAGCACAAGTATGTACTTTGATTGCCAGTATGGTATTCAAGGAATGAATATAACAGATAAAATACAGGGTGAAAATATTCTTTCTGTGAAGTTTCCAGATATTACAGCACTGTTGTTTCCTACATCTATGATACACAGATTATTGAAAAAAAATAATCATCTCTTTATGTAATATCACAAGGATAAACTCTCCAAATTTGATACAAAATGAGATACACTGATTTTTTATTTGTTTCTTTTTTAACTAAATAAATTTTAAACTTGGGTTAAATCAATACAGCTAAGGATAATATAATGAAAAGACACAAATTGTATTTCTTTTTTCTTCAAAATAAATTAATTCACAAGGTACTTTATCTTGTTTAAAACTCAGCCCAAGAGATACCAGATTTTTTTTATGTGGAAAAATAAACTCAGTGCAGTGGAGAGGAGTTTAACATTGATAAATAAAATCTAAATATCAATACTTGTTAGCATTCCTTTAACTGCACTGTTCTCCAATTTAATAAAAACCTTACACCATTTCTTGACACTGTAGCACTATTGATTATAAAATATTATAATTTGCTGCTTGAAAGGCCAATTTACACAAATATGTAAATGCACAATCTGCCATGGAAACTTTGAAAAAATTAATAATTGTAAACGAGTTAAGTAAATTCCAGCCAAGATAGTAATTTCACGGTACTTAATCAAAAACAGTAACCTGTAATGCAGCTTGAGAAATTCTTGAAAAAGTTGACTAACAACTGTGTTTGCTCTGTTAAAATGTCTTGATGCAGAAGATGTACTTTGACAAATTTAGTTGTTTATCTGTCTTCCCTTAAACACCTATCTTTAAGAAACTTATTAGATGTTTCATTCATAGTTCATTATAATTAGAACTCTACTGACTTCTAAAAGAATTCATACAAATACAAAAGCCTCTTGTATAGCATGGTTGAGGAAAATGTTTTCTAATTCAGAACCCTAACAGCAGGATATTCCAGTTATTTCATTCCTGAGCTATATAAAAATGTGATCTGAAAGTCTCATGTGAGGAATGCTTAAGCTTCTGCAAGAAGATGTTTAGATTTCTGTCCATAGCTGAAAGCTGGAGAAGTGTCATAGCCAAATGCTAGCTTCTGTAAGATACAGAATATTCTACAAGTGCAGTGCTTACTTGTACTCTTCTGGAATGAATGCTACGAGACTGCAGGACACTTATTAATCCAAATTTTCATTAAGGCAAGTGGCCGCTGGTGTGCAGCCTTCACCTAATGCCCCAAATGAAAGAATTATTTTAATTATCATGTTTTAGACTTTCTTGGTGCTCAAATCCTGGTTTTGATCATGTCATGATCCAAGACATTAACCAGTTTTTTGTTGATGCATGGGGTTTGACACCATCTTAAGGGAAAACATTTTTGAAAATGTTATTCAGAAATTTAAAGTATTCTGGATAAGGTGAATGTGGAATGGGTTATGATACACACATGCAGAAAGATTAGCCAAAAGGGTTTCTAGCTGTCTACATTTCATATGAGCTACTGAGGTCACAGTGAGGCTATTGAACTTTAGCTCAATATTATTTTACTTTAGCCAAGTGAACCTGCCCCCTGGCAGAACTACAAAGAAAAGCTAAAGATGTGATGTTATAAAATGGCAAACATCTTTGCTATTGCCATGCAGAAATAAAGTGTCAGACTACGGCAAAAAATTCAGAGTAGGAAAAAAATTAGTCACACATTTGTATTGTACCAGGAAAGAATTCCTGTGATGATACCAAAAAGAATGTGAGAATAAGATATATTAGTTGGGGAAGAGATAGGTGGGTAGAGAAGGGAATTGACAGAGAAGATCACTGGAGGAAGATATGGAGTTGCTGCTGATGTTGTGAGAGCCTCTCTCCATGGTTGTCTGCAATATAAAATCTGTGGAAAAATTGAAAATTATGTCAGTGTAAGCATCGAATCATCACCTTACACAGTCAAGGGCCATTTCTTCCTGAGGGTGGAAGGCTCGCAAAGGGAAACAGAGTTAGGCTTGGAATCATTTTGCCACCTCTTTCTCCTGATTCTCTTAGCTCTGTTAAGAAATATTCTGGAATACCTCAGATTCTAGGAAAAAATTCAAATGTATGTCTTGTTCAGCGTTTTAAAAACATTGTATGAAACATACAAGTTTATTCCAGACTTTGAGCTGCTTAATAGTGCCTTATGTAAAAAGACAGAGGCAGCTTTGGAAAGAGCAGTGCATTTTTTCTCTGACTAGTGTTGTACATAAGGAATTCCACTAAATTCTGTGGTCCTACCTAAAATTTCCAAGCTACTTAAATGCAGATGTTTTTGTATGCTTTATGTCACAAGGAACTGCAGAAATATAGGTTGTATCCTATATTCCTTCTGAAGGCTGGAATAGAGAAACATGATGAAATGTATAAAATATTGACTTAATTCCCAGGAAATTTTTCCTTTCCATCATTTCTGCAGGTCTTAGAAGAATAAAATCCTTGCTGGAATGCAGCATTTGTATTTTCTGCTAGGCTTGCTTTATATCACTTTGGAAAATATCGCAATGAGTCCTATGGAAACATTATTAGAAAACAGCGCTTTATTAAGACTCCATGGTCTGTCTGGTTAACAGCTTCTATATCTTCTAGTAATGAGTATCAATACCATTTTTTACATATTTTACATTGCATTTTTGACATTGCAAAAGTAACTTCACAAATTAAGCCATTCTTTTAAAATTTGCATAGAAATGTTTGGTTTCTAGTGACTTTCATAAAAGTTTAATGAAACTGAAGCTATTAGGTTAGCTCTTTTTCTTATATAAAGCACTCTGACTTTTGGAACACACAGTATGTTTACGTTTTAAGTTGCCACAGCATGTCAATTAGTAAACATGCTTATGAAATTGTCCATTTAAAACACATTTTTACACTACATACAGCCTTGTAAATCACAGGATGCTGACAACATGAAATGCCAGCTGTGAAATGAGAAGCTGATGAAAATGCAGTAATTCTGAATTTTAATATAATATAAACCATGTCAGCAATATTTGTGAATAGCAGCTGTCAAGATTTCATTTGAACTGCATGTATTATGGTATTTTTATATTCTGTTCTTTTCCAATAATTTAGACCTTCCTCTGCCCCCTCCCAACCTTTCTGTATGATAAGCTTTGCAAGGATTGGAAATTTCTATAAAATTTTTAGTGAACAGCATGAAATGGATTGTCACAACATTAAAACAGAAAGACTAATTATAATGGTCATTAAAACTGTGTTCAAAAATACCATACATTATCATACTGGTATTATTTATTTTAAAATTCGGTATTTCATTAAAATTTCAAAAAATGTGTTTTATTTAAAAATACAATGGGTATACAAGAAGTGATAGAGATTTTTACCAAACAAGATTGTGGTCTACTCAGTCTTATCCTGCAAAGAAATTCAATAGATTTAAATGGTTCTTTACTGAAGTGCTTTAGATATAGAAATAGTTGCAGAATCTGATCAACAATGTGTGGAATCCAGTATCTGTGTCTTGCAGTACTCTGTGCTTACTAAGAAAGTGAAAAAGGCTTCAAAAGGACAATACACATACAGAGTTGCAGGCTGGAATGCCTAAAAGGAACAAATATTTTCTGAGTTTTTTGTTACTCTGTATCCACCTAAGACAAAGGGAACTGTAAAACCTCTATGTTTTTGTGTATATTCTCTGAACTCTGTTTGCTTTTTGTTTCCATAGTCTCCTAAGGCTCAAGAAAAATCGGGAAATGCTGCTGTGTATGAATGTGATCTGAAATGCTGGTGTTCAGTGAGTGATACAATCATAACTAACTGAGTTGCCTCTAGTATAAAGAATGTATATTCAGCTGTCTGTCAGTGGAAGTGACCCAATTTGTATTGAGTTTTAGGAAGATAGAAGTGAATTGCTGGCATAATTTAATATGATTTGCTTCAAAAATCAATGGTTAAAATCATTTAACCCTATTCTTTGAGTCACAGTAAACAAAAAATATTACACAGTTGTACCGCATAGTTGTGATACACCGATTTTACGACATACAACTAATACTTTGCAGCTGAGGCAGAGTGTGAAAAACCACTAACTCTCCTAAAACTGAAAAAAAATGCAATAATGAGAAAGCTGTGTGCCTTTAGAGAAGGGAGCAGGTAACATTTCAGCTATTTCTTTGATTTCCCAATCAGTGTCACTTGGCCTTTCCAGGGTTTAGGTTGGGTAATTAATTTTCATCGAAGGCTTGATTTGTTGTAAACATTGTGTAGGCACAGGTGCTGCTTGGTGGTACGGGGATATCACCTGCCAATCAGAATGTAGCTCACTGACTGGCATTCTGTTCCTCATCTTCTAACGTATAAATAAATATGTAAAAGAAATGTAATCAAGAATTCTTTTATGAGGAAGCCACCACGTTTTACTCAGCAGCATGATTTCATGCTCAGCTGCCAGTGATTGTAGTGAAACCCAGAGGGCAATCAAAAAAGCTAGAGAACTGTAATTCAAAGAAAAATCTTTATCATTTCCCTGCATACAGTCTAGATATAGCAAAAGGGAAGGTAACTAGCAAAAACAAATGTCAGTTGAAGACAATAGGCATAAATATACTTCATAAGGGAAAAAATCCTCAAAATAATATAGAAATTAATAAATAGCTTTGCAAAACCCAAATACTCTATAAAATACTGCTTCTGGAGTAAAGAAGGCCAATGTTTGCAAAACACAAAGAATGTTGGCCCCCCCCCAAAAAAAAAAGGTGGCAAAACTCCACTAACTTCCCCTGCAGCGTGCATGCTCTTCACTAATTGCACTTCAAAAAATTCATATCCAGAATGGAACAAATGTCTTGGTTGTACACTTGCGAACACATATTCTGTAATTTCAGTAACTCACGGTCATGTACACTTTGGCATTGCAGAAACTGATGACTTTCAATTCAGTAACAAATTGGTAACCATCCTGAGAAAGTTTTGATAGCTGTGTTTTTCTGATTTACAAATCCCTTTTGTGGAACGCATAACCTATTACAGTTACTTCTTTTGGTCCAACACTATCAAATCATTGAAAAATGCAAACAAAAATAATTGTTTTTATCCACTTATGATTAGATATTATTTTTCCCAAAAATAATGGTGGCTGCTTCAATACTCTACCAGCAATCTGGAAGCTTGGAGTCCTTTATCTGGATGAAAGTACAGAGCGTGTCTTTCTACTTACATATCAGCAAATTAATAGTTTGCAAAGAACTTTTAAGATAGAGGAAAACAAGCAGGGGCAGGCAACTCTTGTAACCTAGTAAGAAGACAAGAGAAAGCATTTCCTTACTCAGAAAAGAAGTAATTGGAGTAAGGTTTGTAACATTTCAATGTTTGTTTCTTACTCCTATAAGACAATCACAAAACCATTAATCCAAATAAAAGTTAGTTGTATACATGAACGATTTGTTGGCTTTCAGGACTATAAAAATAAGACCATGTCAAACCAAAGTTCTATTTCATTTAGTATCCTGTTTGCAGTTCTGGCCACTAGCACATTTAAGGTATAGCACAGATGAAATATCATCTTTCTTTTTATTACAGTCCTGTACTTTCTAAAAGTCTTATGTTTAAATACATCTAGAATTGGTGGTAGCTTCAGAACCATTGTGCTTCATAACAGATGATCAATAATTCTGACTGCATAAAAAACCTACTCTTTAAAAAGAAAACAAACCTGTTATGCTATATGTATTTGCTCCTTAGGAATTTAGTGAGTACTCCTTCAATCATTTGTGTTATAATAGATTTTTCAAAATACTCGTGTTGTGATAAATCTTTATCACAGACCTTTTGGGGGATTTCTTTTCCCATATGAAAAGGTTTAGTCTCACTTCTCTAATTTCTTGTAAAGATGCTGTCTCATAGCTCTTATCAGTAATGTCAGCCTCTCTAGACCTTTTTTGGTTCTACTGTATATTTTCTGTCTATTTTAAGGAGAAGTGACCAAAATTGTTGGATTGTGACTAATTTGTGTAGTGACATAGTTATGGTGTTGTTATTTTTTTTTCTTTTTAGTAATTTTTAATGGTCTGCTTACCTTTTAGAACAATTCTGTTCTAATTTGAACATATTCAAAGAAAAATGCATTGTGAAATGAAGTTCTGTCTCCCGAGTGAAAATAGGTAGCGCACACACACACATATATATATCCTAATGCTTATTCTTCTCCATTGCCATTTCTTTGAATTTCTCATTATTTAATTTGTTATTTTATTACCCTTAGTATTGTGAAATTCTTCCACAACTTTTCATATAATGGTTATATTTCACTATCCTTAATAATTCTGTATAATCAGCCAAATTTTTTTACCTCATCATTCTGTTCTTCTTCTGGGTTACATATGTTGAATAGCATAAATCTTAGCATAAATCCTTCTATAATCCCATTGGTACCTTTCCTATTATGATAACAAATCTTTCTTCTTATCCATTATAACCCATCTTTTAAACTGTCAATAGTCCTTAAGAGAAACTTCTCCTTTTTGCTTTGCCATATCTGTTCTCTGCTGAGCCTTTGGAAATGGATCTTGTTGAAAAAACATAAAAAATAATTCTCTGGATCACTCTTCTGTACCTGCCCCTATGGTCCCTTAAGGGAATCAAATAAATCTGGGTTCACTCTATGCCAATATACTGTATTTATCCATTTGCTTAGAAATTTTGTTCTTTATTCAGATTCCTACAAATTTACTTAGTATAGAGGTCAGACTTGCTCATCTGTGTGCATGAAGTCATCCCTGGGTCCCATTTTAAAAATGGATGTTGCACTTACCACCTTCTGTTCAGTTGTTGAAGATGATTTAGCTGATAGATAATACATCATCCTAGGAGTTCAGCAATTTCATATTTAATTCCTTTAGAACTTTTATGTGAATAGTTTCTTGTACTGTCAATTTTTGATGACTTTATAATTTTTTTTCCCCTAAATCCTCTTTTATTGACACTTCAAATTGAGGCAAATGCAGAACTCATAATTTTTCGAAAATGGCCCTAATATCAAGAATCTCCCGAACTTCCTTCATAGTGAGCACCGATGCAAAGAGTCCATTTAGCTTTTGTGTTGTGGTCTTAACCTTCCTTGAGTTCTCTTTTCACTCCTTGATCATCTGTCAGCCCTGCTAACTCTGGCAGGCTTTCTGCTTCTGATGTGTTTGGAAAAGCTTTTATTTTTAGCTTTTATGCCTTAAGCAAGTTGCTCTTCAAGCCTTTTTTGGCCTTTCTTATTATGATTTTATATGCAACTGACAGAGTTCAAATAGAAAAACTGTAAAATTATGGCAAAGTTAAAAGAAAAAACTTTAATTTTCCAACTCAATCTACAGTCATTCTTATGTCCCTCCACTTCTGGAGTTGCTACACATCTATGAATAAGAAGTGAAAACACAGGCATTGTTATACAAGATCTGTTGACCTTTTTTGATAGTCAACATCAGGTCATATAAAGTAAGATTCAGTGGTGTCTGAGAGATGGAATAACCCAGCCATGGGGAAAGGTTTTTTAAAACTATATTATCTTCTCATCCTTTTTACTTCCTTTCTGCTCTCTAAAGATCTGCTCAGTGATCGGTCATAGGAGCTTTTCCATCTTACGACTGCTGAGCCATAGTCATTGCTTTTTATACTGCTTGCAGATGTTCTAGAGGGACTTGAAAGCATTCATATGATAATTAGGTAAGTTGAGATTGTGGGAATATGAATAAACAAGTTTGCAAATACCAATTATAATGCATTTATTGTGTCTGAGTTGGGCAAATGTTTGTAAGTGTTGTATTTGAGAAAGGAAGTTCCGTTTACAAACTCTTAACAACCTCTGCCTTGGGACTTCATAAGTAAAAGAGAATGAAATCATTCATACATTGCATCCTCACAATCTCTTTTCCTCATAGCTTTTTGTATCTGAAAAAAACATATTTGCAGTGCCACTATTACACAGATACAGCTCTCTCTGACTGGAATAAGCTTTCTTGCATCAGAGCAGTAGCAAGACTAAAATTTGATTTTTCCAGATAGATTTTTATAATATGTCAAGCGCTGCTGAAGTCTTTGGGGATGCTTCATGTGACAAGGTGAACTGTAACATCAAAATATTCTGAGCTTTCAACCTGAACTGCACAGTTCTTGGTACACTGTTAATTTTCAAAGCTACACATCTGTGCACATTGTCACTCAGAGCAACATAACCTGGATTTGTTAGAACATGGGGAAATTGAAGTACTCAGGCTGCCAAACTCATCCTTCATCCACAGGGATCGTTCTCCCATCACTCATTCATTACTTTTCCTATCCCAGTTTTTCATGTGGTTCCAAATCAATTTGTATTCATCCAAGAGGAGGAATCAGCAAATGTCAGATTTGTGTGTTCTCCCGCTTGGTTGTTTTAATCTCCTGGTTTCTTTCATTGTAGTTGTCCATAGTGAAACAAGCAACTGTTGCCAAATCTGCAGTACTTCTTTTACTGGAGATCTTTCTAGTTAGCAGCACTTTATATTTCTGTATCTTCTGCAGATAGACGTTTCAGGTCAGTTCCTTGGTCTGATGAGTATGGGAATTCCTTGGAGAAATGCTACGAAAGCAAATTTTCAAACAAAATTACTTTCATCACATTTTCTGCATTTAGAACAGACTTTAAATTGATTTCTGACTAAAAAAATTATGGAAGGTGAGTTTCTGACATCCAGAAACAATCCAGGAAATTATAACAAACCCATTCTTGTTTGAGCAGTTCCAATGTGTAATATTTTATTTTTGAACTCTTATTATCTCATATGCATAAATGCCAATTCCAAGTCTACAGCATTCACAAACCCTTTTCCTTACAGGCATTCCCATACTGTTATTCTGTCTTCTGTCTTCCGAGTATTTAAGTAGTCACTATTCTTTACTGTCTTGTACTAGAAGCTGAGTTGGAAAAGAACAATTAGTACTATCTATATAGATTAAAGATAGTATTCTCTACCCGTCTACCCTGTGAAGCTGAAGAGTTCATTCAGCAGCCGTGTGAACCTAGTGTTCATATGGTTGTCCTTCACTTGACCTTTTTATTTATGAAAAATAAACTTAAATAACCTTTTTAAAAAAAAAAAATCTGTGCAGTTTACAATGCAGTTTTCTAATCATCAGCAGAAAAGCAGAGTGCAAAAAGTACACAAAATTCAGACTGTCCTTCATGATTAATTTGCTCTGTCTAGGGCTCTATCTGCCAGGTCACTAAGTTTAAGAGTTGGGCAATGATCTTTTTGGATGATTTAGAAGCATGTTGGATTAATCCCCTTTATCTTCTAGTTTCTGCAAACTTATGCAGACATAGGTGGTCAACCAATACTGGCACCTGGTACAGAGACTTGGAGTTACAGAGTATGGTGTAAGAACAGCAGAATACAAGGTGTAAGTATAGAACAGTCTGATTTTGCATTTCATCTCTTGACTGAAACTGTTTCAGGGAGCAGGAAGGGCTCCTGACAGAATGGGAAGCTATAACACAGCCAGCAGGCAAGGGGCCTTACTGGCTAGGGCCTGCCCTGCCACCTCCAAAAGCAAGGTGAGCAAGGCTGACCTGGAAATGGATGCTTGGATTTTCCCAGATTCCAGGTCATGGGGCAAGTTTGTTCTGCCAAGGCAGACCTGAGGTGAAGAAGTCAATCTTCAGGAGACGTTCAGCTCCAGAGGTGGTAACCAGGGCAAGAAACAGCCCAGTGATCACCAGACAGATCCATAGTGGTCAGACAGGTCCCAGATCAAGCCAGTCTGCAGGTCAGCGTCTGGATCAACAGGGTCCATAGCCAGGTACAGACATTGCCAAGGCTGAGCTAGAGCCGAGCACTCTTCAGAATAGCTCAGGCAGGAATTGATAGCCCTGGGCTGAGCTTCAGTGGAGTCCCCATGCCCATGGGCAGTTGGGTTGTTCAGGGCTATTAAGGACTTTTAGTGCTTTTACGGCCCTGACAGCAAGGAACTTCAATATATCAACAGTTCCTTCCATTATACATGGAAATAGGATCAAATACACCTCAGATGCCCATTCAGTGATATGAAATACATCTCCAAGTACAACTGGATGTCTCATGTTCTTCAGAATTAGCTCAATGCACTTGAATTATACGAATATTTAACATCAGGAATAAACTACCTTAATATCTAAAAGAAGGTTCAAAGCATATGATGGGGGCAAAAGAAGTAATGAAGAACAGAGTGATTTGATATCCTTAGGGATGTTGTACAGATTCATAAATTTTTTCCCCTTCTGACTCCTCAATGGGCTTCTCTTGTACTGTGGAGGAAACAAAAAATGTTTACTTTACAGTCTTTGCAAAAGCTTCCTTCTGTTTCTATTACAACTTCACTTTTAAAGGGAAAAGTAAGAGCTCCTGCACCTCATACCATCTATGCTTATTGCATTTTACTAGTTTGGCATTATACATGGATACTTACTGTACAGTTAATATTTTTGTAGTTTATTATCACATGTGAACTACATAACTCATTATGGTCACTTTCTTAAAAAACAATGCAAACTCTCATATTTTCTTTAAGTTACTTAGTAATATAGTTCTCGTACTTGGGGGTTACAATTGTCTTATGTTTTCTGCATAATTAATAATCCTCTTCAAAAGGTGATTATTAATGAATAGAATGCTGAGTTTCAGTGGAAATCAAGACAATCCACATTGTTTCCTTCACTTTGTTCTTGTTATATACAGACCTCTGACAGCATCTAACATGAGAAAAATCTGTTTTTTCTCCTATTATGAATACTTTATGTACTACCATTTTTATGATACTTTTTGCCTAGAAAGTGGTAGAAACCTATTCCAAGCATCCAGAATAATAGAACATAGGTCTCTGATAATTGGGGGGAAAAAAAAAAACAAACAAACAAAAACCCCAACAACAAACAAACAAACAAACAAAAACAACAACAAAAAAAACCCCAGTAACTTACAATTACAGCAAAAGTTTAATCTCTTAGTATATATAAAAACCCAAATTGTTTTAATTTTACTCACTTTTCTTTTCATCCTTCTTCCTCCTTCTTCCTCCCAGAGGTTGGCCACATATGTTTAGATCACATTATAAGTCCTTTAGAAATTCAGACTTACTGCAGGCTGTCATTCCAGTGTGCCTAGCATCTTCAAATCCTTTACAGAAATAAGGTGACATTAACCTGCCAGTCCTTCTTCACAAGTTTCTGACTTTTTTGAAGGCCTGAGGCAAACACATGCAACCAGTCACTAAAGGATTTGGTAATGTTCCTACAGTGCAGTAAGTCTCTACCCCAGCAGCTGTTGTTTAGTGATAGATCAGTGAAGCAAAAAATTATGCTGGTATAAAAAATAGATCTTGAACCACAGCTCTCATTCTTATGCCTTTGTTCTGCATTAGTGGCAAACCTCTGGGATTCATTTAGCTGTAATCATTTGTTACTGAGGGGCAGAGCGTCTTTCAGATAGTGGTCATGGAGTCACCTTTGAAACAAGTGCAAATGAGTAGAAATCATTCACCAATCTACCCTCCTAGGATTACATTTTATAACTGGCACATACTCCAAGAGCCTGTTCAGAATGTATAACACAAACATAAACACCAAAAAAAACATTTTACTTTTTTATTCCTATTTTTCCTGAAACAGTTTAATTAGTTTACTGTCTGGATTTTTAATCCTTCATCGAAGAACTACAGACATACAAAGCAAGCACCAGGAGGCAAATTCTGTTTCTGTTTACACTGAGGGACAAAAAGATCTATTAGATGTCTGATTCAAAACTCAGTGGAGTCAATTATAGTGGTCAATGGCTTTGGTAATCTATAGGATTGTTACTAGAGCATACTCATTGTTGTTTGGGGTGGGGTTTTTTTGTTAAACTGTTTTTTCATTTATTTTCCAAAATCAAGTTTCAAAATGTAAGCTTTTGCTCAGTCAACACAAAATTTAGTTTGCAGTTTGCAGACGAAGATGAGAAGGCTTCTAAGATAACTATGAAAGCACCTGAGCCACTACCTATCGCAAATATCTGACCATAGTGGGGGATTTAATGCTTTAGGTTATGCAGCTTTCATACTGAATAAAACCACACTCAGCAGAACATTTGCAATTATATATAAAAAATTACACCCATCCCCCAAAATTTTTATTTTGTTTTCATAAAACTATTTCACCCACTCTAAATTCAGATATTGTCTATGGTTTGGAAATGGAAGCTACTATAAGGATCCTTGCAATTACTAACATCCCAGTATAGCAACAGTGTTTTTCCAAAAAATGGGATAAATTCCAGAGACTCGAACAACTTCAGTATGTAAGTAAAAAAATTCAAATGTTAATCCCTCCATACCACAATTTTTTCCCTTCTGGTCAGATTGAGCCTGATTCTGGAGGTACATTAATTGCCATAGTTGCTCAGCTTTCTCTATTAAGTACAAAAAGTTGTTACTTTGCACATAACTACAAACATGTCTGAAAAGAAAAGCTCATGTCTGCAATTAAGCTAAGATCTAAGCTGAATCACAGCTTTCCTCTCTTCTCTTCTCTGATCTTATATGAATGGCTTGATCCCACCTCACTTTGTGAGGTTTCTACATAATATTTGTCAGTGACCACCATTTTCTCTTAGAAGTTAGCCAGAAGAAAAGATAAGAATAGTTTCATCAAGCAATTGAATGATTACAACTGTCAGACCTGGGAAACTGGTAGCATTTACTTCTTTTTTCCCAACTGAAGTAAATCATACTCAGTTCCACCTCTGCAAAGCACGCTCTAATGGCTGTTCAGAGGCAGCAATACTCAATTCCTCCACCTTGGCTGGAAAGGAGGAGTTTGACTGCTTCAGTCATGTAGGAATTTCTAGATCCATTTTTAATACTTGGATTATTTTGGCCAATAATAATTTCAAATGAAATACTGAGTCAGTAGTCAGTGGGAAAGTATCTCCTGTGTTCTCACCTAGCTTAACTGTGTTTAGCAAGTATAACTCCTTCACTCTCTCTCATATATATATATATACTTACGTAACTGATATATATATATAGTATCTTCCTCAAGCTTAAACATATTACCACTTTACATAATTATCATAATAGACAGCTTACATTTAGTCTATCACTTAAACAAAATACCTAGCAAAATTTGTGAACACTAAGTCATATTTATTGGCAGTAATTCTCATGGAACTACTACAGCTGAAAAAACAGGGTTTCATAGTTATGTCTAAATACGTAAGTCCAAGACAAATTTATGTTTTTAAGTGTCAGTGATAGCACGTGCTTGACCTATACATTAAAAGTACAGACACAGTGCTATTCCAAGCAATGATGTACTCTCTTTTATCTAAGTCATGAACTTTTAACCTGTTTTCCTCTTTCTACAAGTCCCTCAAGTTCATGAAATCCCAAAATATTGAGTACAGTTATGGACTTTCTTCTGTTGTAGCAACAGGAGTTATATCATGGGACGTACCAGTCAGGTCATATAAGTGGTCAAACCTTTCTAAGCAGCCATGTGTTTAGCAGGTATATCTATTGACATGACCTGCAGTGTGTGTACCTGTTGAAAAGCCCCTACTGTCACCACAGCCTTTGAGTGCATGTTTTCCACACTAATATGCTGTAAATGCCCAGATACCAAAACTCCACTGAGCTGATTTATAGTCTTGTTCAACAGTCGCTAGAGGGTTCCAGTCTATATTTCAGTTAGAACTAACTGAAATCTTGATAATAAATATTTGTCATAAATATGTGGAACACACCTTAGTCCCAAGTTATTTGGTGATATGAAGAATCTCTTATTTCAAGTATGATAGTCACTGTCTTATTTCTAATTTTATATATCAATCCAAACTTGTTTTCTTCACTGAGAATTTGTCAATCTCTCCACTAATGATTATTTTCTTAGAGGCTGTATTTAAACCTACCACTTGTACTGAATGACAAAGATGCAGAAAATTAAATTTAAACCCAACCCAGAGTTCAAAAAATTAAATGAAAGATGGACAAAAATCCACACTGAAGCTTAACAGTTTTGTCATAGGTTAATAATTCTTGCCAGACTCTGAACAAAAAGCTTGCCATTAACCTAGCTCTTAAATAGCACAAGAGAGCAACACATTGGATAAAGCTGCAACTGGAACAAGGAGCTTCAAATGAGCCTCAAATGTGGCACATAGTAGCTACTCCCTAGTCATCCAACATTAGTAATAGTGAGCTAGTTAACCAAACTATTTGAAACTTCATGTCCATGGATTGGATGGGCAGGCACTGAATCTAAACACAGCATGAAATAGTACATTTTCCCCATAAATAGTAGTAGTAATGGTCCAGCCACTTTAAAGCTATTGCCAGCTTCTTTTTGTATACTCCATCAGAGACATAACTGATTATGTTAAGTATGCAGATTGGCAAACTGCAGTTTTGTTTTGACAAGCATAAACCTTCAGCAAATTCAGACTTCAGTAAAATAATTCTGTCTTTAGAGCAGAATAAGTAAGAGATGGACCCTGTATTAGAATAATACTGGGACAGCAGCTAAAAACTAGAGGAACTATTGTATAAAATAATACCTATGAAAGGATATCTCACATTTAATGAAGGGAGTTAACTGGTTTACAAGACTCCCTGTTAGGCTGAATATCAACAGAATTAGGAAGCTGTGAAGTGTTATATACATTTTTGAAGTGTTCTATACAGTTTAGGATGATTCTATAACACTTGAAAAAAACAACTTTCAGAATCAGTATTCAGTTCATCAAAAGAAGCTACTGAAAGAGTGTTAGTTCAGGAAGTTACACGTTTGTGCAAGGTAAACATTATTATAATACACTGCCTAGTCAGATCTGTGTGTGTGCTTGCGATAAGGTCTCCATCTAGGGGTTAGCCTATATATAGCATGAAACAAAAGCTTTACACTGAGATTCTGCAGAAAGGTAAAACTGAGGGCCAGATCTTTAGTTTAACTCCACTAAAGTCAGAGATAATTCTGCTGATACAGGATTCTTAAAGCAAAAAACGCCCAATCAAAGTAAAAAACAAACAAACAAAACCCCCCAAAAACCCAAAACAACAAGAAAACAAACAACCCACTCCCCCATAAAACAGAATCACTGTTGCTATCTTCAAATTGGAGAAGTTAAACAGAAAATTACTCCAGTGTTCCCTAACTTCTTAATGCATCAGGAAAATAGATAAAATAAATGCAATTTTTTCCATTTTAGGCAGTTATGCAACTTGAAGTCTCTTCCTTACAGGTTATATTGAAATTTAAGCTTTTGTTTGTTAGACACAAAGATTCAAAGTTGCATATAGTGTTTATCTCAGTTTGTCACTATCCTAGGAATTAGTGCAGCTGTGCTACTTGTATCATTGAACTAATTTTACCAAGGTAAAATTTGTTTAGAAAATCTTTCCTGGACTCCCTGACACGCTCAACATTTTGGTTGAAAAAGACTGTGTGTAGAAACAGTGCTATAGGAATTAGAATAAGAAAAGAGTGATAAAGTGTCATCCATCAAGTGCCGTATGGTACCAATGTTCTCTGGCAAAGAAAGAAGTCCTTTAGAAGTCAAGTGCCCTGGCATGAGAGGTGATTTTAATAATTAATCAGCCAACAGTGAGGGTTTTAACACAATATGGCCATAATGACTAAAAATAATATGCTCAAATATTCTGTACACTGGAAAAAAAGAGATGGCCCCTACCATTCTCTACACAGTAGGACTCATGAGATAAATGTTGGTACTGTCCCTTTCTTTCACATCCACCAGTGTAGACTCTCTATATCAGCAGCCCCTTGGTGAAGCCGCTGCTGAATGCAGGATGAGTGAGCAAAGGCATCTGGTTAGAGAAGGACTTTAGTGCCTCCTTCCATCTTTTTCTGCCTCCAGCTGCCCCCATTATGCTTTGAAATGTTGAGTGGAGGAGCCATCCTGTGCTCAGTACAGAGCATTCTGGATCCCTTATTTTAGTCCTAGACAGTTTATATCAATTGGTTATTGTGAAAACTGCAAACTTACCAAGGCAGCAGGTTAGAACTTTTTTTTTTCCTTTTAGATGCGGTGTAATAGATTTTTAAGGAATTGCTAGTGGTTTTAACCTAGTACTGAGGATATTGATACTATCCCAACTTGGTTTGTGAAGTGCCACCTTTTTAAACATGCCTGATAATGACATAGACAAGCTAGGCAACAGCAAATAACTTGCACATGCAATGGAATCAAGATTTTCTTTTTGACTATATGATTCCTCCTAGAAAGAAATATGCTTTTCATCTCTTAGCATATAGTTATAAAAATAGAAGTTTACTTCTACCAAGAACATGAAAAAAGGACTGAGAATAACATTAATGCTTTATATAAAACTTACTATTACACATCATGTAGTACTGAAAAGATTGCTAGTAATCAGAGAAATAGAGCAGCAGCAGTGACTGTTATTTATTGTACGGATACAGCTAATTCTTCAGTCTTCTGTCTCCTGTCTTTCTGCTTAGTCCTTGGGCTAAACCAAAACTCAACTAATACTGACTAACAAAAGTCCAACTTCTTTCTGTGGTGCAGCAGCATTATCTCTCAGCTGACTCTTAATTTACCAGTCAATTGAGAAGCATTGTTTTACTATGAAGCTCTGAGGCTTGGAAAAAAGAAGTGTACACCTGGCCCTTTACTTCACCTTCTCTCTTCTATCATGTAGTACAGCATTGTCTTAAAAATTCTCTTTCTAAACTTAGAAAAGTAGGGAAAAATCTCAAACAGATTGCAGGTATTTCCTCTTCTCCAAACCTTCCTTGAACTCCCATCTTTTGTTTAGAAACCTAATAGATTAGCTGCATATCCTCTGCAGACTCTTTTCACAGTGAGTGCAGGGCAGTTCTTATGTACAAATGCTTTACCTAACAGTTATTGCTGTGACACATACAGCTACCAGACTATGAATTGCAAAATGTTTTGACTTCAAGCTGTGTTAGATACATGTACAAGCTGGTTTGTGGCCTCCTTTGCAGGCCTCATTCACTAATTCTGTCATTGTCATGACGATTTTGGTGGGTGAGCCAGCACTCCTACTCTATGAACCTTTTATTTCTAGAAGGTATCGCACAATAATTTTGAGGTCGGACTGAGTGGCAGGAACAGGAAATAGAAATGGAAAACATGGACAAGCTAGAGGTCATGGTCATCTTACATAAAGAACCATACAAATCTGCAATTTATTTTGTGCTTGTTACCTAATGTAGACCTTTATTTCAGGATGGGCACAAGTATTTTTTAATCCACAAAAACGTTCTAGTTGAAAGTACTGACAGTTCAATGTCTCTGCTGAAAATATGTGCCTCTTAATCAAGGCTGTAGACAATGAGAAGCAAGTAAGAATCTTAGCCCTCACAGACAACCTGATACCCACCAAAGGTAGCTGTCCTGAGCAGCATAAGACAGAGAGAATACGAGGCATTTGTGTACTTCTGTTTTACTTTATTCATCTGAAACATCAAGCATAATATGCTGTTCTGTGTACTGAGCATATTTTTGCTGTGTTTACACATGTCTTAGCAACTGCCTCAGCTGCCCGTTGGTCAGTGCCTGTCCCATTTACTCTTTGAAGCTTACTACTTCAAAATGAATTCAATACACATGCCCTGCTGTTTGTAGGAGCAGGGTTGTGGTAAGGAGGCTTGACCTATGAAATATTTGTTATTCTAGGGTCCGCTGTAACTGCTAGCCAGTTTGGACTGTTGCCAAGAGAGGTTGAATGATTCTGCAGAAGTACCTGGATAAGGTAAAAATAATGTTGCAGATTATGTGAATAGAATGGATCTTCAGTCCATAGCTCTGCATGGAAACAACAAATCTACAGTACTGATATTAAGTAGGTCAATGGTCAAGAAATTGTCAAGCAATGTGGAGACTTCTTCCATACCAATCATGAAGTGTATGGATCAGTGATTTCCAGCAACTCTATTAGGTGTACAAAACAATATCAGGAGAGTAAAGGAAGCCTTCATGCCAGACATGCAGATGTGCAAACCCTTCAGGCATGTGAAACAGTATCTTTAAACATTATAACAATAAAGCATCTCATTTTAATGAACATTTACAATGGTCAACATACTTTTTCTCAGGTATACTGTGCAAAATACCTAGCAGCACTTTCAAGTGTGCAGATTTATAGAAATGAGATTTTTTTAAGAGTATTAGCTCCTATATGTTTAGTTGTTACAAATATAAAGACAATTTGTGAATACAGTTCCTTGTTTTGCATGGTTATTTCTTGTATTAGTACAAGTGAGATAATGCATCCATGGTCTGTTAATCTTATTTGATTTTTTTTTTTTTTTTTTTACTCTTTGCATTAATGCTCAATTATAATAACATTTTGTGTTGCATCTGACTCTTTGCTATCTAGTACAGAATCCAAAAAAGCACTATTAATAGTGGGTTCAATCAATTTCTAAGTGCATACATTTCCTCTAGGTACTGATCTAATTGCAATCATAGAAGACATTAAAGAAACATGCTCTAAAAATGGGAAAATTGTGTAAGTTAGAGTGCCAGATACAATGAATAAACATGTATCTGATTCTTCTAAGTGCTTTTGGAATGAAAGTTTATTAATCCACGTAAATTCACATAAATATCTCTAATCAAATGCATATTTCAAGCTGCCTCCCAAAATGTGATTTACACACTTGTCTTCAAAGACAGCAAACACTTTCAGCAACCATACTTATGTCACTGAGAACATGGTTCAATTTTATCACAGCTCTGCCTCTTGAAAAAGATGGATTTAATGTATCAGGACCCTGGGTACCTAAATAATGGCCCTGACCAGCCTCACCTGCGGCTCCTACCCAGACCCTGCCCATGGGCCTAGGGCTCCATTTAAGCTCAACCCTTAACCTTTAGTCCTTATTTGAGCTACATCATAGATTTTCTTGTTTTCATTCCTGTCTCTAGTGCTGCCTCCTTGGTGGACCTCATATGCAGCTTAGGTTAGCTCAGCTCCCAGTCTGACTCCTCAGATGTAACTTGCATCTTGTATCTGGAACTGTCTGTGGCCATATCTCTTAGACAGACTTTGGACCTGACCCTACCGTCAGTTGTCTCAGACCTCAACTCCTTTTGCTTCTGACTGGACTTTCTGTTTGGACCCTGGACCTGATTCACCACTTGTCTTATTTGGGATAGTCAATGGACCTTGTTACCAATATCAGAGTCTGCCCACTGTGTTCAGACTCTGCAGATCTGTGCCCTGCTGCTGAGGGCACTGTCTGTGCTGGAGTCATCCTCAGCTCCTGGCTCCCTTCCCATCTCTCCCATCCCTTAGGGAGCAGCTGTTCCTGGCTGCTTCCCGACATAATGAAAATGCTGTGTCTATCATGTACAGTGTAGTTTTCATACTAGGAATACTACTGCATCTCTTGAAAAGTAATCTCAGCTGGGCAATAATAGAAAAAAAAGGGAAGTATGAAGCAAGCACCCAAGTTACAGTTCACATGAAGTACAATGGCAGGTGAATACTCTAATGTTGAGCTAAAACAAAAGCGCTTAACCACTTCTGAGCTGGAAACTCTTGCATACTTCCATATCACAGAAGAGGCCTGCATTTCAGTTTCAATTCTAGTGCAGGAGGAAAGTAAACATTGCAATATATTATTTTCTACTGAAAAGAAATATAATGTGAGATTGTTTAGGGTTTATCATCAACCTATTGATGATAGGTTTCCTATCATCAGCCTTGATCTCTGAATTATTAACTATATTCTAACCAAACAACTTGGCACTGAAAAGATCTAATTTCTTGCAAGTTTAAATCAATATTTAATATGTATGCCCAGTGCTAATTAAAATTGGTAACTTGATACTATTTCCTCAGCATGTCTGCTCTCCAAGTGATACAGGACTGTCAGAAGTAAAATTCAGAACAGTAACTTTTGCTAGAGAGTAAACAAGATTTAGATGAAATAGTATTCTTCAGATCTGGCACCATTTTCTAGATCACAGTACTTATGTCTACAGTCTTTAGACATTTACATTATATAGAATTGCTTCAAGTGCTGAAAAAAATATTCCATGTAAAATAAAGAAACAGGGAGGGAGGAAGACATTCTATGTTCCCAGATTTTAGTGAAACTAAAATTCTTGGTGATCTCTAGTTAAAAAGATGAAAAAATTCAAATCATAGTAACACAAAATGTTGTACATCTTTTGCGTAAAAACTGAAAGAAATGCAGTTTGTGGAAACCAACTTTGTATTGTTAAGCATCAATTTAAATAAATACAAAATATTCATATTTTATTGCAGTGTTCTATAAACTTTGTAAGTTGCAGTTTTCTAAGTTCTTTCCTGTCCATTCCAGATAATATATGGAGGACAATCAAGTTAATGGAAGGATGAAATGGGCTACATTTATGGGATATCTTCAAGAAATTAGAAAAAAACCTTTTTTGAGCTGATGAAACAAATGTCAAGTAGCAGGGTACTACATTTCTGTGCTCAGGGGCATCATTGTTACTCTCTAATATACCCCCTACAAAATCAGAAGAAGAGTTGCTTCTCTCTGAATCAACATGTGTTAGCAGTCACCATGATTATGTTGGTAGGCTGGTGGATGAAATTTTTTGTTTATTGAGGAATGATTTGTTTCTTCAAGACTTTCTCTGAAAAGCCTTTTTATCAAAGTATGAGACCAAGCAAATTTTGAGAGTTTATAACATTTTTTAATTGAAATTTGAGATACAGTTTCATAGAATTCACATTGTAAAATTAGGAGCATCTTAACAAAGGAGTAGAACACATTGTCTTGAAAGTAGTTTATGTTCTCAGAGCACAGACATGCAGTTTTTGCCATTTCTACTCTCTCTTGTCCTTACATCCCTATCACAGGGTCAATTTGACAAGTAGCAAAAGAATCAAACTGCATTTCTAGGTAAAAAAAGAAAATTATCATAATACTTACTTTTAAACTGGTAGAAAATAGCTTTGGTGTTCGATGGGGTCTGATGAATGCAGCTAAAGTGGAAATATCAAATTTTCATGGAAGATTTTTCTTCCTGTGAGCTGTTTTCTGTGGTTTTAACCTGCAATCAAAGTATTCTGATGTTCACTTTCAAGGGCTATGTAGTAGCTGTTGAATGTATTAAGCTCCCAAATGACATCTGGTTTTTGTACTGAAGTTATCAAATGCTTTATTAGACATTTAGGACCATACATTTAGTTTTGCTCTTTTAAGCTTGCTCAGGGCAAAATATTTTTCTCTCCAAGACAGGAGTGAATTGCAGCTTCCAATTTGTCATGAGATCTGTGTGTAGGGACATAGAGATGTACACATGTTGTTCTATAAAATAAATTCTGAGGATTCACAGCTTCGATTCTAGCTAAAGTTACAGTCCACCCAAAAACAGTTCAGAAGGAAAAAAGGTCCATACTGCAGTACTCATTTCTGCAGGCAAGCTTTCATCCCTCTATTTTAGCTACGTAAATGGGCTGCCACTGATTGTGCTCTTTATAGCTACAAGTTGTGATTTCATTGCTTTCAGATATGCTGCTTGGGAGAATTGACAGCAAAGAGGTAGATAATTCAGTCCTCCCGTGTAACACAGTTTAATCCCTTAAGTACTCACATTAAAGCTAAGGGCTCTAGTTCCTAGTGGTGTGAATTTATCAGAGCAGGGAGGCCTTGGGCAAAGTTTGACTAAGTAACTCTTTTCAAAACATGATATGGCTGATTTTGAAATTCTTGTCAGTCTTTATCCACATGGAATAACTGCTCATAGTGGGAACTTTATATGTGACACAGGCCTGGAAATAGGGGATTTGTTTTAGAATACTACTCCTCAATTGACTCACCTTCACTTTTTTCACAACAAAGTTCTGTTTACTTTGGCTATTTAGCCACTATCAGTTATATCAAAATTATGAGGTTTAGACAGACCACTTCATCATAGTTATCAGTACTTTATACTAACTTTGAGCAGGATTAGTCAGCAACATGATAAAAGAAGCCTCTGGTGTTACAGCTATATAAGTGATCATTATGTTGCTACTGTTGACCAAAACAATGTCAGAAATTATTTAGCAGAGCAATAGTAACTATTTGATAACATCAAAATGATACTTCAAAACTAAACTAACCTGTTTTTAAAGGTTATTATATATAACAATATATAATCTGTGTATAAATAGAAATTGCAAGTAAAAAGTAGTTCTGCATTTGCTTATTATTATAAAATAATAGTAATACTAGCAGAAATAACAAATTTGCTTATTATACATTTGAATGCATATCTAACTCAACACTAGCAAGAAACAATTTTACAGAAACCCACACAAAATATTCTGAAATGACCTTTTTGAATAATTGAAGATGGCTTTGCATTTTTACCAGCATTTCCATAAACTCAGGATGGCATCAATGCCAGTTTACCACAATATCAGCCATAGAGTATCATTTACAAATATATTTAGAGAGGTTTACTGTAAGTAATGAAATTATTAGATAGCAACCAGGACAAATATATCTGAATGCTAAAATATGCTTTATGATCTCAATAATTCTCACAGTAAATATAATTGTGTACTAAAGACCAGATGGCTAACAACTGGACTTTGTGCAATTTTGAAGTGGGTGGGTAATGAACTTGCTATTTTCCCATCTTTCTGCCCCATATGATTGTCTTCTTTAGCTCACATACAGAAAAAACTGATACTAGATTTCTGGGATATATTTTAGTTGTGGCTATTTATGTTCTTAAAAAGAACCATAGACACCTTTTGTCTTCAGTCACTGAAAGGTCCAAGCATAGTCTAGTGTCCTACTGCTTAAAGAAATCTAGCTTTATTTATGCCTTGTAAAGTGTGAGGAAAGAGAAAGTGATTAAGTATGTTGTACTTGTTATGGAAAGTAGCCACAGATATTTTCCAAGTGTAAATTGATACTTTGATAATGGAATTTCACCCTATACTCATTCTACTCTACACTGTAAGTGATACCATCTAGTTAAAAGAGAAAATAAAACGTCATAAATTTCCTTATTTTAAATCCAAACTTAAAAAAAATATTTTAAGCTGAAACTACTCAGGTGTCACTTGTATTAGAAAACATTTTCTATTAATAAAACACAGGTAGTTTTTAAGAAAAAAATAGTGTGTATCTAGTACTAGGAATAGCTGATGTGAGTTTGAATTCATCGACAATTAGAAGTCAGGCACAGGGAGGTACATGCCCAAGTGTATGCTATGGGTCAGGGTGAGAAGTAACACTTGCCACTGCCTCATTCCCATCTCTAACTGTTAGATAAGAAGGCTAGTCTTAGTAACATTACTTTGTAAGCAAGTGTGTCAGACAAGTTCTGGAATACAAACCAGGGCTGTTTGTGTTCAGGCTCCTATTTACAGCAAATGAAAACTAAAAAGTACAACTCTGTGCATGCATATGACAAACTATGTACAAGAACCAGGGGAGAAAGAGAAGCTAGAAAGTCTGCTGCTAGATAATAACAGTAAGAAGCACTTGACTAAACGAATCAATCTGCAAAGCCATGAGTCATTATAACTATATCCCAAGGCAGTTCATCTTTAGTTTTGGACTAAACTTTCCTTGAGAATAGTAGGTACCTTGCAGGGTTGTGTCCTATTGAGATGAACTGTCTGTTGCCCTGACCAACGGCATGAAAATTTGTTAGTTTAGGCTAATATAGAATATCCTAATCACTTTTCATAATCTGTATCACAGCTCTTTACCATCATGCATATAGTAATGTTCAATTGTAGACAATGTCTATGGAAATGTCAGATCATCAGTGTATGTTTAGCAGTCATTTACTTAAGAAGTTTCAGACCTTCCCTTACTCTGTTTCCCTTCAAAAGTTGATTCGGTATTTTAGAACTATGTAAAAAGGTTTAGTCCTCGAACCTTCAAAGTCATCAGAAACACATAGTGTATTATTTCTATAAGGACAAGTCTGCACTGTCAGATAGGAGCCTAAATGTGCAACCTCTGCGTGTGGTTATCTAGCAAGTCATCAACTCCATGAAAAGGACTGTGGTGTTCAGAACTACAGACTAGCAAGAGCAAGTATCTAGCCAGGTGTTTTCCTCTGTAGAAAACAGTACTTAAAATATTTTTCACTAAATCCCATATAAATTTATTTTTGTGATTTTTTTAATGTGACAGTAGTGTCTTTAATCCCTAATACTAGAACTAGACATAAAATTGTAGTATATAGCTACATACCAGTTTTTGACCTCAAACTGTTGCATTTTCCTCAACTTAAAAGAATGAACTCAATGTAGAAAATAAGTCATTAATCACATGTAGTTGGAAATAGCATTGCCAGGCTGCTGTCCCTATCAATATTGAAAAGTGTTTCCATTCTCTCAACCTGATCTAGTGGAAGAAGAGCAAATTGTCTGAACAGGAAATATGTGACTCAATGGAGAACATCCATGTTTATGAGCTGAGTTATTTGGGATACTGAGACAGGTATAAGGCAAAACTATTACAAGATTTTCTTTTGTGAGTCTGAAGTTTCATTTAATTTCTTTGTCATTCTCACACTCATCTTCAAAAATAAGTACAATATTTCTAAATTTAGTTTTGCTGTTAAAAAGAAAAAACAAAACAGCTACATATTTGGTTACCAGTGGATAAAAATCTACAAGATCTGTCTCCGTCTCCCTCCTTGGCTGGAAGTGATGTAGTCACTTTTTGTCTTGGAAGAGAACCTAAGTTCCATGTGTGAATAAGCATTTCCAATGTTGAAAATTGTTAGTTTACCACAGCCCTTTTTGGGAACAGCATGGAGTAAACATAATGAGGATTAGTGTCAATAGGAGTCAAGCTAAAAAAGGAATGTCAAAATCAATACCAACAACTGAACAGTTACTGGACTAGGGCAATTAGCAGCTAGGTTGTCTCCCAACTACTCTTAAGTGCTTAGTTTCTTCATTAATACCATCATACTCCTTGTGGTTTAGACTTTCTTTATCTTCACATATAATGTCCATTTTTTCAGCATTCAAATGCCCAAGCTCCTGAACTTTGTTATACTCATCGACATATTACAATCTGCTCAGAAAATCTTCTGTAGTATTTGAATGTACTGATAAAAGGTGTCTCTATGGCATAGTGCCTAAAGAGCTTCAAATTTGTCTTGTAAATTAGGGATACTATTGCAGTTACATTTAAATGAACTCTCAATTTCTGGAAGTCCACCACTCAGCTGTAAATGATAACTACTTCGCATTTTCTCAACCGTATTCAGACCTCTATTGTATATTCAGGATATTTACATTGACACTGTTTCTGATATTTGCCATTCATTCTTTATTACAATTCTGTGATGCGGGAGAGTGTTTCAATGCTCATGGGGATGAAAACAAGTGTCAGCAAAGGCACCTGTTTAGCTCTCATATGTGGAGAAATAATTATTGGCTTAGACAATCAACAACACAGTATGGTTGAGATCAAATGCCCAGATGGTATATTCTAACTCTTAACTTTCCTTGAGTGCAGATCAGTTTAATTAAGTAATTGTGGTACTTTCCTTGCTGCTAGTGCAATAACACAAGACTACAGAATGGGAAATAGTTATAATGAAGATTCATTTTCAAGTGCATGATTATCCTGCCTCTACAAACACATAATTTGTTTAAAGTTAGCAAATATGTTTTCCTCTCTTGTTTTTCATTCTTCTATATCACTGAAGAAACATTCTCTCAATTAGCACACTTAGGCAAAAAATGCTTGGGGTCCACAGATAAGTATTTACCAAATTGCTTTGTTTCTGTATTAGGAGTAGGTTGTGTAAAGGAGTATAAGGAATAGGTTATATAAAATACTGACAGTCCTTGATTTCTTTGATGGTCAGAATTTAAACAAAGTAAATGGAATTTGAGTACTCACTAAATTATGTTCAAAATCTCAAATTTAAATGTTTAGGCAGCTGTTTTATATTTTGTGATCTATGTGTATGTGCTTTTTTTTTTTNTCAAAATATAATCTGAGTTTTTATGCAACAGAGAATGTAGACACTGCCTTTGAAAATCCAGACCTGTGTTTTAGTGCTGGCAGTGGTAGCTTGAACCAAGGCTGTGAGTAAACTAAGAAATTCTGAAACTGTTACTCATTTGTGGTGTTTCCAGTTCAAGTTCTGGTTGTCATATCACAGCAAAGCTGGACCAGTAGAGACCAAGTGTGAATGTAGGAAGCTGTGCTTTACTGAGGGAGAGTAAACTGTTTACAAAATAGAGTAAAAGTAATTCCTGCAAGTTTCACCTTTGTTTCCATTGAGAATTTGCATCAACTCAAAATACCAGATGATACAAATGATTTCAGAATTCTTACTGCAATAATTTGGGGGGTAGGTTGATTTTTTATTTCTATAGAAGTAAAAAATCATTATCTTTATAATTTATAAATATGATGTCAAATAAAATAAATCTAGTCTGCAAACTTTTCTACCTTAAATTTATTTTGAAACATGTGAGTGAAAAGGTTTTTTGCACCTAATGTTATTCTGCAAAGCAGGCAATATCTTTCCATTTATGCGGTTTGAAACATGCACATAGAGATGAATCCCTGTGGTGTGTCTCAGTGTAACACGCTCTTTATCCCAATATTTAATGGCTTCCAATAATCATTCCTCTGGTACATAGAAAACCTTTTGTCCCCCTTTGAAATGTGCTTATCTTTCTTTCTTAGAAAACTGTGTAACAGAAGTGATCAAGAGAGACTATTGATTCCAGAGAGAGTGATCTTGAAAGCAAAGAGGAACACCACAAAGGGAGAGGCATATTTTTCTGCTTGCTTCCATGGGCCATGGGACTAGGTTGTGACGTTTATATCACATCCCCAAATGACAGATGAAGAGAACATTGTTCTAGGAATGGAAGTAGTGAGATGCAACAGAGTGAAATTTCCTTTAATGGAATGATGTTTTTTATGTGGTACATAGTCTGCTCCAACCATCAACAGAGCAGGTGCCTATTGCATGTCAGCATATTTGTATGAAGTCAGCTTATAAAATAGAAGGTTGTGAATATCTCCTGTTTTATTGTGTCCTATTGTCAAAGGAGGTACCACTGCAGAACTGCCTCCTGTTAGTCAAGGACTTGGCAATAGATCTGTAGGAAAAAGGGTCTCTAATTTTCCTTGCTGGTGTATAGCCATGTCTCTTAAGTACATGATCTTTAGGCAAAAGCTGTCTTGCATATATAAAGGCTTGGAAACAGAAGAGCATTTTTTGCTTCCTGTTCTTCAAGGCCTGGGAATAAGTGTTCTATTGCAGTTGGGACGTGTGGAGAAAAATAAAAGGTACTAAAATAGTCTGTGCCATTTTTTTTGCATCACATGACCTGGTTGCAGTCTGTAATCTTAAGCTTTTCAAGATAGCAGAACAAAGGGATCTGAGGCAATTCCTATCCTTCTAAAACTACACAAGCACCCCCAAATACTTTTGAAATATTATTTTATGGATCTCCTGCACTGTTTCATACACTTTTAAGGTACTATATTATTCTGCATGCTATGATGACATATTTTCTTGTGCAACCAGTAGTTAGAATGTGTGAAGTCTCGCAGAATTTCCTTGGTAGGATTGTCCATCTGCTATGGATCAAAGGTCAGCTATTCTCTATATAGTAAATATGAAACACAGGAATTTCATAGAAAGAAGCTTCAAGTTAAATTACTTTGAAGATTTAATTTAAATACATTAATGAAATAATGTATTGAAAACATACATGTCTGTCACAACAGTTCAGCATGCCAACTCTATTGTCTACTAAGAGTTCCTTATTAACAAGCTTCAAAGAAAATGTCATCTCTTAGTTATTCCATTGTTTAAAAGTTAAAGTTCACACAGCTAGAATACTCAGGTCAGGTTTGTATCATCTTCCTGCCACATACATGCATTTTTTTTTTTTTGCTCATAACCTGAGATTCCAGTAAGAAGATTTAATTAAATACCTTATTTTGAGCACCTTTTTTTTAATACTCTAGTGTGGTGGCAGGACATTAATATGATGTTTTATGATGGGACATGTGCAAAATAAAATGGTTCTAATCTTCTATTTAAGAGTAGGATACTAATCACAAGAAATGAGGGAAAAAATAATAATAAACCTTTTACCTATTATTTCAGGGACAAATTGTACTCCATTATGAAAACATAGAAAGAGAAGGAAGCACACTAGTTTAATGCTGTTTATGAAGGTATACCCTTTTTACCTTTCTAAATAGAAAATTAAAATCTTTGAAATTAGGATTTATCTGTTTTGAAATGTATTCTTTTTAAAGGAAAGCAGACTTTCATTGGATGTAGCAGTATATTTTTTTATGTTTTGGTTGGGTAGCCAAAATAAAAACATCAAAGGCCTAACAACAAGTGAAATCAGCATCCTATCTGGAAAAGACCAGGAGTGGCTGTCTGTTCTGTGCCTCCTATTCTGAAATCTTCACATCACTAAGCACAAATTTGCAATTGGAGAAACATGGTCAAAGTATGCTCCTCATTAACAAGCGTTCACTTGAGATGATACTCTTTAGCATGCTAGTACTACCTATGAAAATTAGAACAGACTAGACACTTCCAAGCTGTTCCCATGATCAGCTGGAAGATAGAAAGGTGGCTGGGAAGTGTTTCTTGGTATGGTTGAAAAATAGCTGCAATTTAATTGGATACATACAGATGGCTGTTCATTTAGTCTTACATAACTGGTTTTCTGGATGTGGGAGAATATATAGGTAAGATAATTTTGTTTCCTTGTAAAGTTTCCCTGGGTGATACCTTTAAAAATGACTACAACAAAATGTGCATAACTACAGGTTAAGTACATCTATGCCTAGGATGAGTCAGACCCAGGTGTTGAATTTAATAAATATGTTAGTAATTAAATGAGTTACTAATTTTAATATATTTTATAAGTGTGTGGTTTACCAATTTTTAGTCTTTGTCTTGTGTGTGTAGGGATCTTTTTTCCTCCTTCTCTGCCAAAATATTTTTGTAAGAATTATATAATCATTGACTATTCTGATCATGAGAACTTTCTTCTGTATTTTTCCTGCTTCAGAAATCAGTAATATAACACCACTACGACAATTGTCAGACAAAGACAGCTTTCCTTTCAAAATTATGATGACTCCTATTGTAATCATCAAGGCTTCCTTATATTCATTGCCTTCTGAACATCCCTTCTAACTTTTTTACTTTAGGCTCTGATGATAAGATGACATGGAAATGAGTCAATGAATGCAAAAGATCATCAGAGCAGGTGGAGTAATATTGTATTTACTTGTATACTTCTCACCATCTACTGAACCTTTTCATGGTTTTACTGCAGAAAAAGGAAAAACCCACACAGTGAGGATCTGATTTTCAGTGTCACATCCCATTAATTTGATTTTGTGTTCTATACTTTTAAAAAGTGATTTTTAAAAGACAATTTGCATTTAAACTGAAAGAAATGTTCACATTCAGTGGCTTACTTAGAAAATACTAATGAGGTATGCACAATTGTGGTTTTATATGTGTACATGTACACATAAAGGTGAAATTATGCCCAGTTTATTTAGAGTTCTTGAGTTTTTCTACAAGGCTTGGTTCTTTGTTGGTGGAATTCAAAGATCAAAATGTTGAATGGGCAACAAACACATTTGCTTAATAATAAATAGGCTTTAAAGATTTTATATTCTCAGAGATATTTAGGACTGTAACTTGCAATGAATATTTATAAACTGCATTTGATTCATGTTCCTTATCAATGTGGCATACACGTTATCAAACAATGTGACTCTAAAGAGCATCTCCTTGATATCTAGCAGTTACACATAGCTGAGGAAACAAGACTGACTCCTCCTTAAGCCATTATCAGCAAGAAAAAAATAGATTTAAGAATATGGATTTAACCACAATCATCCCTTGGGGGTTTTTTTGAGTCTTCAACTGATACCATTTGAAAGTTAATTTTGCCCCTTTTAATTTACTGCTTCTACTCAGTATTCATTAATCTTCATATTTTAAAAGTAAGGTTAGATGCACTTAATGCACACAGTATTTTTCTGGTGACAGATACAGTTTTTTCCTCCAGAATTATTTTTAATATTTACTATGTACGATTTAAGGTGACACACAGCTAAAGTTACCTTATCCAAGGCCTCCAGGATAATGTAGAGCAGCCTCAGGATTACTCTAATTTCTGCCCATTTTTAGTGTTCTCTGTTGCTCTGTCTCCTCTTAATAAGCGAAGGGAAAAAGTACAATATATGACAAGTTGTGCTGCACCTGAAATAGTCAGATTCTCCCTCGGTAAGAGGCATTTCCAGATGACATTTTTGGTTTGGTTTGGTTTGGTTTTTGGTTTTTTGGTGTTTTTTTTTTTGTCTTTTTGAACAATGTTTACTGGAGAGATTAATAAGAACTCCATTAATTTTACCTTCAGCATTCTTCTGCTCCACCCCATCCAGGCAAGTACTATGATTCTTGTCATACTTAAGCTATTTCTTGAATTCATCCAAGAAAGTTCTGAATGTCCATGGTTCTCACCAGACAAATTCAGGTTGTTAGTTACCACGGTGCAGAAAGTATTTAATCAGAGGATGCTGCGAAAGGTTGATTTCTATAAAATTAGTACTAAAGATGCTGTATTTCTTTTCTCATTAAAATAGGATTAACCTTAATTCAAATGACTATGTTTGTCCTCTCATACTTGATCTCTGTAACAGCTATATTGGTTTCTCTGTGGTTTTTCTTATTTGATGTGCTTCTTTCACAAGAAGATTACCTTTGTCAGAAAGATTTCCTTAGCACCTTTCCAACTTCTTCCGTTAACTACTATTTTTTTATGTATTGTAGTTTAAAAATTTTCTGTTTAATCTTATCCTGTAGTGCAATCTACATTTCATGGCTACCCATGCTGTAATTTTTCAAACTTGCAGATTTATTCTGTTCTTCCTCCTTCTAAGTGATGGAGGAAGACATATGCATATATATCTGACATATGCATCTTTTTCAGCTTTCATTACTCTTTCAGTTCATTCTTTTCGATATAGCCTTTCTCTCCTTATGAATTTATTTCCAGGCAGTATGAAGCCTCCAGATATCAAATTGTTTTTTCTATTTCCTCTGTCCTTCTACTTTAAGGAAAATGTATCACTTAATGTTATTAGTGCTGGCTTTTTTTTTAATTTAGCAGAGTACATCTATGCTGCTTTGTACATGATTACTCATTCTTGATACATCTGACAGGGAGTTGGTTATGGAAACTTGAAATTTCCCTTTCAGGTAATGGTGACACTTGCAAAATATTTCTTATTTGAAAGTAGAAAGAACAGTTTTCAAAATGAATACTTTCAAAATTTTATCTCAGTGGGTTTTCAGAAAATTCAGTTTAGGGATTTTCCCTTTCATCCTTTCAAAATTTAATACTGTTTCATCTCTCCTACTTGACTACAAGCAGGTAAAAGCAGAGCATATTCTTGACATTTCTAACGCATCGGGCCTGATGCTGAAACTTAAAATAAGTTTTAAA
The DNA here is from genome assembly GCA_013400195.1 of Aramus guarauna. Lineage (NCBI taxonomy): Eukaryota > Metazoa > Chordata > Aves > Gruiformes > Aramidae > Aramus > Aramus guarauna. The sequence goes on along the minus strand of VXBL01010520.1, from coordinate 2,204,788 downwards.
TTATAAAATAGTATTTGGTAATTACTCCATTATTTTCTCAGAAAACAAGTTTTCAGCTTGACCAAACATTAAAATACCTTCAAAATAAGAAATTAGCATGATCAAATAATCACCAAAAAAAAAAAAAAAGTTACTGAATTGCCTGCTTTAACAACACAGTAGTATTTCCAGTTCAGCTTTCATGGATCCTTCTTAGCTTCTGCAAGTATTTTAAAGTGTTTGTTCCAAAGTTTGATCTCAGACTTTCATGAATATCTATTAAAAAGAAAGTAATTCTTTTTTGCTGTTATTTATCATTGGATATTCACAAAAATAAAGTACAGAAATTATTTACTCAAAAGTTTTCAAAGTGAAGAGTTCACAGAAGAACATAAAGCTTGTAAAACTGTTTCTCTAGACTGTTTCAGAAATATACTAAAAGTTTGAGATATATATCATTTTAGATCAGACTCTATGTTCTGGTATCTGAAGGGGAAAGCAGGAAAAGGAAGTATGAGAGCTACATTCAAAGTGAATGTTGGGATCTTTTCACTTGTTACGTATTAGAGATGTACCACTGCTGGCTTTTATGATTATTCTTAAGTTATTACATATATTTTTAAAGAGGTATTCCTTTCTCTGCTCTGAAAATCTTTGTTTACAATTCAAATCTGTTCAGCAATGTGTATGACTAACATTGCACCAACAATGCAATGTTGTGTGTCCTTAATTCTTCTGTGAAATTTTTGGTGTTATGTTTACAGACATTCCATTTTCCCACTAAAATGATTGTGTTCAGTACTTTCTATACCCTTTTTTCCTAAAATTATCAGCTATTATTCTCAACTAAATGAAAATAGTACCTTAAAACATCTACTTTTATGGGGAAGATCTGGGAAAAATAAGTGAAGCAGATCAGCTTGACGTGACAGTAGAAATAATATAGCAATCTAGAAAGACTAATTAACTTTTCCTTTGAGCAACAACAAAAGTACTGAGAAGCTTATGAGCAAGTTCTAGAAGGGATTAGTTTGGATTTGGAGAGGAGAAATGTATGATAAAACCCTCTCTCTCTTGCAGCTAGCCCTGGAGTGGCATCAGTAGAGATTGCATGAAATTTCTTGGGGCTGGTGGACTGAAACTTCATTGCCAACTGGCTTCTGGTTTCAGATCTGACAGAAAGTAGCAACCGCCTTTAATCTACTGAAACACTTCTAGTTCTTATTTTATCCAGACTCCAGAGGTCCAGAGTGCAAAAAAGAAATTATATCCAACTTTATAAGCAAAATTATGAGCAGCTGGAAACAACAGAAGCACTAATAAGAAAGCAGTACATCAGATGCCATGAACCTGAATTAATTTTGATTTAATTGTTTTAAGATTTTGTCTGATGTATAGATATATATCTAACTGGTCACATTAAAAAAAAAAAAAAAAGTTGAATTCAAGATTTGGGCAAAATCTTTGCTTTCTTCTCAGTCTTACCTGGAAGAACTTTTAACCTTCAGAAACTCATGCAATACCACAGAAATGATGGGAAATTTAAAGGTTCAGTAGTCAGCACGGTGAAAGAGGATGATTTGATTTGGCAACTGATAACTGAAGAAATGCAAAATAAACCTAGAACTTGGAAACAGGAAGCCAAGCTAATATAAGATTGAAAAGATAGGAGGAAAAAAATGGAAATTAATGGAAAAGAAAAGAATGAATAGCTGGGTTTATATCATCTTTCTAGCTTCTTTCCATTCTTTTGATAATATTAATTTATCTCATTTTAATGTATGTATATTTTTATGGAATTAAAAGTCTAGGTCAATGATCAGGTCTGAATGAAGAAGTGTCTACAGTTGTTAACATGGATTTTACAGCTTCACTAAGTGTGAGAAAGTGTTGTAAAGTTCTTCAAAATTTCTACCTAGGATACGGTAATTCAGTTCCTCTAGCTGTGCTTTCTGAGTCTGGCATAATCCAGATTGCAAGGAAGCTGAGTTGAATGCAGTGGAAAAATAAAGAGACAATTTTTTGAGAAAATAATTCATAACTTCTGCAGTCCTTCAGGCATCTGTCTTCCTTTTTCCCCCACCTACTTTTTTAGGCTTTGCTGTGGAGCAGGATTAAACCATTGAAACTCCAGGCTCCAACCCTAGACATTACTGAACACTTCATATTTCTTTTATCATAAAAGGCTATGTAGCAACATGAGAAAAATTACTCTTATAGACAATTGCACAGTTTAGATCAACTCTTGGTACCACAGGCTTGGAACTGAGGATATAAAGAAACACTGGGGAGCTGTGGTTACCAAAGTAGGACAGTACGTTATATACACAACAACACCGCAGGCTTAGATTGCTTCTTAAAGCAGAATTTGAGACATATGTTCCTTTTGGGCTTTGAACTACTTGCAGTGACTTTAAAGATGCACTGAATAAGAAGACTGCAGGTGAAGAATGATTCACGCAATCAACCAAGCTGAGTGCAAAGGACAAAGTAGAGGAAAAGAGAAGACAGAGCAAAGCTTAACAAGNTGAAATGTCTTCCTGTGTATCCACATGAAGGACTCAAAAAAAAAAAAAAAAAGAAAAAATTGGACATCTCAACTGTTTGTAAAACTGCCAAGAAGAAAGTAGCTATTATTGCCACAAAATGGATTATATTATTTTAACACTTTTGTTTATCTTCAGAATATTACACAGGTGCATTGTAAGTTACGGAAATGAAGATAGTTTAGTGCTGCTGACATCTGTTTGAAACCAACAATGAATCTTCCTGTGATAGAGATGAATGAAAGAAATAGAGTGTGAATATGAGACAGGCATAAGTGATCAGGATCAGGTTGCTTGCATTGATTTTTACCTCATTTTATTTGTGCTAAGGAGAGAGATTTGGAAATTTCTTCCACATGAAGGATGATTTGGTTCATACTGAAGTCAGTAAAACAATCCATTGATTTCCATATGACAAAAATTAAAATAATCTCTACCAATGTATTCAACATGAACATATTCCAAGCAATATTGCCCAAAGTACTTTGATTTAGCAGATACTGCTTCCTAGAAGAAAAGATATTATGCTGATATGCCTCTTAATTTTCATTATGATAATCATTAACATTCTTAAAACCCCCTTATAGTCGAATAATAGCAGTGCTTACTATTTACACCATGCTCTTCCTATCTTTTTTTAAAAGCATTAACTAATGGATATTTTAAATCAGAAGCAAATGCTGTGAAGTTTCAGATACGGCTGCAGGGATTCCCTTAAATTAGAGATTCCAAAATACTAGCTGCAATATGGCAATTTTATGTTGTTGGCTGATAATCGCTGTGACTGGAACCTTAGTGAGTTAATCAGATTTCTCCCTCACTTCTGCACATTTGCTTTAATTAAATTGTCAGCTGAACCCTGTTTTAGATAATGTACAGATTATATAAATGTATATTAAACAATGAGGCATTACAAATCAGTCATTTGGGGTAGGAAATAACAGAGAGTAAATCCTGCAGTTTGCAAGCATCGATTTGTGAGGAAGTGAATCTGATTTCATTCAGGCACTTTGAGGATTCCTCTGCTTCCCCAAGTTTCATGCTTGTAGCTTTTAAAATACACAGCAGACTGAAAAAAAAAGCCTCAACATGATGAGCAGCGGTAAGATTTTTCAGATAGGCAAAATCTTCACAGCATTTTTCCCTTCCCTGCTGGCATCCTGCCTGGTCCTAACTGGAAGAGATTGCTTTCCCACACCGCATTGTGGTAGAATAGACGACATCAGCTGTAAGCCTGAGAGAAGAACGTCAAACCTTGCCTTGAAAATGCTTCAACAATTACACATATCCCTGTGTCTTTATTTCTGTAAGAAAATCATCTGTCCCAGAAGTACTATAAGTACTCTGGTTTGCAGAGATAGCCATGTTAAATACATAGTTTCATAGAACAAATGAATAAGCAGCTGCTTTCTAGCAAGGGATTGTTGTGTTTTTGTTGCCAAACTTCTGCCCTAGGACTTTTCTTTACATATATTTTATAGTGAAGGCTGCATAGTGATGAGTCTAACTATGAATACCTATGTTTGTCAGCTTGTGATTATTCATGTTCAGGTATAGCAGCTGATAGGTGGTATATTCCTCTGTTCAGTAGAATTCATAACACTTAAGAAAAACCAGGAATTACTTTTTTGGAGGAGAACTACCATCATCATTTTTCATGTTACTGTCTCAGAATTAGAACAAAAATGTTTAAATTGCAGCAGTAGCTCTTAACTGGCTTTTTAATACAAAAATATTTACTATACTTTCTCCTTAGGAGTGAATATTTAATAGTAAGAAAAAAGTAGAAATAATTTTCACTTGTGTCCTAATCTGTTCTAAACGTTTTCAGCACTTTACACTGAAAGAATATGTTCACTGAAAAAGAAATAAGTATAAAGGAGACCTGGGAAAACAAAGAAAGAGAAATGGTGGTTGGAGCATACCATGCCACAGAAGAAACACAAAACAGACAGAGATTTAGTATCTAATAGTGCTGTATACATTTGAGAAACAGTGTTTGGAATTTGGTCCTCATACTGTATGTTGAACAAATAATTATCTTCACTACTGTCAGCTCTGCACTACTCTTGAGTCTCAGAGAGACGCCTCTTTTGTTCTGAGAGGTAGTAGAATTACCTGCTTTAAGAGCACGTATTCTTTTCCATTTCTTTTTTGGGAAATATGTCTGCTTTAGAACACTTTCTGAAGTAGTAAGACAAAGATTATTTGAACGTAAGAAGCAAAAAGATTGCTGGTTTCCTCATAATCAGGAGCTCCTGGCAGGTTATTAAACACCTGGTATAAACCAAGATGTTTATAACCAATCTGTTCATCCATAAGTTTATAAAGATTCTGTCAATTATATCGCAGCTACACCTAGCATTAATAGATTAGTCTGAGAATGCTGATTTATCTGTTACATCTTTTTCAATGGAAAAATGAAACAGTTTTCCCACTTGATAGTAAACTGGTCAAAGACTGGAAGGCAAGCCATTCAATCCCAAATAACCAGAATTTTAGGGCATCTGAGACTACCCAATTTTTTTTTTTAAAGTATGTGTAACACCAAGGGGTGTGGTGGTTTTCTGTTTATCTGCCAACCTACAAATGGATGTAAGAAATTCCACTTGCGTCTTTCGAACTTACCTTTTTTCTGTGCAGAATGTCCTCACCATCAGCTAATTATGCTATCACATACCTTTGGGTAGATTGTTCCTAGTCTGTTCTGCTGATTTCACTTGTCAAAGTGGGAGAATGGCTTCATCACCTGCTAGTTAGGACAACTTCCTTAGAACTCAAAACAAGATGAAAAGTTTTTGCTTCCAGTCTACTCTTTTGCAGATTCAAAATAGAACTTTCAGATGGGTGGTGTATATTCACATGTCCTGTGTTGGACACTCTATACAGGTGATGGGGAAAGAAAAGTACTACAGCATCCTTTTTATCTAAAAAATTTTTTCTTGTATGAAAATAAAGCACACCTTTTTGAGTTCAATACTATGTGCATTAGACCTGAAACAAATTTACTGATGGAAAAAGCAAGATTTATTTCAGCTTGGCCCAACTAATTTACCTTTTGTTCCTTTTGTTCAGCTATCAAACTAAAGAGTAGTGTTCACTCAGCTCTGAAAATTATTGTATTTTGACAAGGTCTAAAAGTTTTCTTTAATTTTTTTCTTCAGATTGACTACAGTTTCTTCTTTTGCAGCAGCTGGAAGCAATTATGTTTTATCATTTAGCTGGCTAAATGGTTATTGTTCAAGAAGTCTCTAAAGGAAGTAAAAATTTTAATGGAACAAAGTCAAAAAACCCACCCAACATATGAATATATATAGGTTTTAACTTGTTCCCAGTGTTTGCATAGTCACACGAGGAAGCAGGAAAAAATGAGCGCATCTCATTTCCATGATACAATACAGTTTGATGCTCCCATTCCTTTGAGCTTTGAGAAGGCTTTTCCAAACTCTTCCTCAAAATGCAAATGTATGCTGTATACTAGCCTACCAGGGTAGCATGTATTCCAGGTAAGATTACTGTATTTTGTGTTGCGAACGTAGGTCTACAGGAAGCCTTAAGTACCTAAGTTAGAACTACAGTATACTTTTTGATAACTGCTCAACCAGGCCATTAGCCTATTGAAAGAGTGATCTCAGCTGTTGACATAGATATTGTCCAAAGGTAAATAGAGTGGGCACTACAATGAACTTCTGTAGTGGAGTATTCTTTAGGGAATTGCTTAAAGATGTTGATCACTTAATTTCCAAGGAAAGGATCCTGCTTCTATTAAAGTCACTGCTCAAGGAGTTCACCAACTCCAGCAGAAGGCCACTATATAAAGTAGCATATAAAAGCGAGTCATTTACCTTTTTTTCCTGATGAAATGAATCATGAGGAAAAAGTCAGGTTAATGTTCCAAGGAACTTAATTAGAATCAGGTGAGAGCTTGAAAAGACAGCTAAGGTGATTTCAGGCACTGCTTATATGAAAAGCCTTAATTAAGAAGACTGATGGCCTTTTACTTAAGTCTCTTCAAGAGTATACAGAGTCCCGTTTAACTCTTCCAGATCCAGTAGCAAGCCATATTTGAAATTTCAACATGTTTCTTAGTAAATAAAACAAAACAGCATCTTTGTGGCTATGGTGGACTGTACAGCAGCCTACTTTCTCAACGGTACTAACAGAAATGCAGTGTCACAGAGGGGCATAGAAGAAAATACAATTAAAGAGGAATTCAATAAAAAGTTTACTGGTAATTGAAGCATTCATAAAATTACAAATATTTCAGTGCAACTGCAGTGCAAACAGTCGAATGGTAGATTACAAAAGTATTTTATAGCTAAGACCGCTGTGATTTTTTTTTTAATTCGTTTGCAATACACAATCTCACATGGAATTCATTTAGTCATCTTCAAAATCCACATAAGCTTTAAATTTATCACTTTAGTCAAGGATTTTTTTCCCCCTGTAAGAACAATAAGGTATATGAGGTATTTTAGCTGCAGGGTGCATATTTGGAGAAAGTGCTTCCTGCAGAGCTCTTCTGCCTTTCTTGTAAATTAACTGCAAAAAACCCGGTCATGTTACAGTATGACATTTAGTTTTCTAATCTGTTTAATGCCATGGTTTGCACATGATGTGTTCTGATGTGCTTTTATGTTTTTGATACTAAAAAAACCACATTAGAGTTGCAGTAGGGATTCTTTTCACAGACAATATAACTTGTAACAAATTGCATATTTCAGAAGAAATACAACAAAAGACATAACCTTTTATCACATTCATTATTCTAAAAATACAGCCCATAGCCTATCTTTCTGTTTGTTGATATAATTTGAGAACCAGTTTGGACACATATACATGCTGCATCCCTAGCAATTGCAGTCATGCATATTTTAATGACGTATAACTAAAAAACAAAGTTAGCATTTGAATGATCTCAAGTAGTCACTTGAAAATTTTTGTGATCAATAATTATGTGTGTGTGCATATACCTGTGAATATATACACACTGACACACTTCAACTCTGTTTCTCCAGGGTGAAAGTATTGTCTTGTATTTCAGCTGCATAGAAGTATAATTAAATCATAACATTTTTCAGTTTTGAAGTCATTCATACAAAAGACTTCATAAAAGGAAGGTAAATGGCTTATTTATACTCCATCATCTTCAACCCTTACCATTTCAGACTATTCTTACATCAGTTTTCCTGAAGCAGCACCAGAAGATTTTATCCAGCTTTACGTAACAAGCATTTCAGAACTAGTGCTAAAGTTTTCTTTCTTAAAGGAAATAGGCTTTTTTTGCTGTAAAGATTCTTATCTTCTTTTCTCTCAGTTAACAGAATTTTAAAATCTACATATATGTAATGGGAAAGAGTCTGAGGTTAAGAGGGAAGAAAGATAGGAGAACTGAAAGACTTGAATGTATTCCAAACAAAAGCTGAAGACTTTTTTTTTTTTTTTTTAATGTGACATTCACCTTTGTCCCTCCCCCCACTTTTGGTTTTGATCTATTTCTTTAATCACAATCTTGGAAATTCTCATTTCTACAACTGAAAAGCCTACTTTAGAGGGTCTTGCTGTAAGAAGGAGGAAAAAAATAATCCAGAAGAACATGCAGAAGGATTCAATCCCAGCTACATGTACTGAAAATGAGATATGACAGTACTGTCATCTTAAATGAATTATTCACTGAAGAGTACTCAGCCTACTAGCTGGCAGTTCTGCTTTTGTGTTCCTATCCAGAACAAAAGATTTCAGATTTAGACCTCAGTCACTTCAGGCACAAAATTTCCATGCACAACAAACCATCATCAACTTGACACATAGTAATTAATTAATTAATCTGCACAACAGTTGCATGTAATTGCATGTTCACCATTAGATGATGGAATGATGAAGAGCTAGAACCTAAATCCCAAGGCTAGTTTGTCTACTTGAGGCTCTGTAAATTAATGTGTTCTGCATGAGATGCATAGAATTTGTCAAAAAGTTGCATTAATGTACAGATGTGGACTGTTCACTTAATATCATGTGCTGAGCAAAATTGACAGTGGAAGGCAGTTCTTCCAGATCAGCATTAGTGTCAGTAAAACTCTGTTTTTCTAAGGGAAACATTCTAAGGGAAGAATTTTTTTTCCTCAGCTTGCAAGAGTCTTTTGGTTTTGAAAGTTTTTGGTATTTGGCAAAGGTGCCTAATGACTGGAAAACTGCAAAAATTATGCCAGGCAAGAATGGGGTTGTGGGGAAATACAGGCTTGGAAGTCTCCTAGGAGTCTCTGGAAAGATAATCTAGAGAGGAATGCAAAGCCTCGCTGCTGGGACAGAACAAGCCCATGGAACTGTACAAGCTAGTGCCTGACAAGGTGCGTAGCCATCCACAGAGAACAGGGCATGGACAGGAAGGTGAAGATGAGTCAGCAGTGTTTTGTGGCTACCCACTTACTGGCAAGTTCATAGACAGGAGTTCTAGAGAAATGATTATTCCCCAGTTCTCAGCAGTTTTGGGGCACCATCTTGAATTCTGTGTCTAGCTTTGGGGCCAAGAGTCCAGTGGAAGGACACTAAGAGGTTTAGGGCACTGAAGCATGTTATGTACGACGGGAGTACGAGGGAGCTGTGGCTGTTTAGCTTAGAAGAGAGAATGTTGAGAGGAAGGGTATCTCATTGCAGTATTTCAGGTAAACAGACACACAGAGTACATGTTTCTTCAATAAGTATCTTTATGATTGTTATATGAAGTGGTTTTGGAGTTTGTTGTATAATTACTGAGGTTTGTTGTTCTCTTGTAGTATAAGCTTAGTATCAGAACAAAAAGAAAATTTAGTTTTTAAAATATTTCTTTTTAGTTTTTTAAATAATTTATCTACTGCATGTTCTTTCCATCCCTGTCAATTGCTGTTCATGTGCCTGGAGTAGTCATCAACATAAGTTTTCCATTGTTTTTGCACTCTAAGATAAGAATAGTATTCCTTAATATGTAACTTCTACAATTGCAGTTTGAGTCAACATGAGACAATTGCCACATACCAGTTTAAATTAGAACCAGTGAACTAAATTCGGAAGCATTAGACTGTATAAATTCTAGCTTAAGGAAAAGTAAAGCCATGGATATATACTTGAGGTGCTGAGACATTCAAAGACACACACTTGGGCATTATTGGGCTGCAGAGTTCTTTTCCATGGCCTCTGGCAGCCCAACCAGGTATCAAGAGCAGTTTCACAGTATTTCATCTCTTAAGTCTTGCTACATTAATTTGTCCTCTGGTTTATCAAAGAAATGCAAAAAGGTGGCACTTAGAGAACATTGGTTTGGGGAAAGAATTTTTTTTTATTATTATTATGATTTTCTTCTGTCATGATGACAAATTGTGAAAGCAAAATAGACAATATAAATAGGCTAAACAAAATCTGAACTGTTAGGGGAAAGCACCAGACATACAAGCTCTCCTAAAACTCCTGAGAGGAAAACAATTTAAATATGACAAATCCAAGTGGTAAGCAGAGACCTTCTAATGAGAACTGCAACATTAAGAGCCCTGACATTAAAAGCAAAAAACATATTGAGGCAGGTGATTTTTAACGTAATTATTATTTATTAGGTTAATTAATTACTGGTTATGTGACATTCTGTGGATTAAAGCCAATAATATGTAAAATGGTCATTATTTTGCATATTTCTTTTTCTATAATAAAAGAATTTCCCATAACTTTTCAGTTCCTAAATCATTACTCAGTCAAACTGTTTCTCCTACAGTCCCCCCAAATTAAGATACATATGCGTCAGCTCCCACCTAACTTTAAAAGCCTATTCTGTCTGTGGGTTCTTTGAAGTTTGCTATGGCTGTGTCTTACCTTGGCACTGCCCTTTTCAAAGGGGTTAGCCAAAGTACTGTTTGTGCCAGAGGCACAGCCTTATCTAGACTAATTTTGGATAACTGAAAGGTCATAGCCACAAAGAAACAGCAGGTACAATTACTGCCACAGTAGAAGGGTGCAACAAATACATATGAATACCCAACAGAGTTCAGTATTGTCTTTTGAAGTGGTGTACATAAAGTCCTGATCTTAGGAACAGAATGGAAAGCAATAATTAGGGCCTTTAATTTATCACTGAAATGTTACAAGAAGTCTGACAGTGTAAACATCACTTCTGACAAAAAGAGCAGGAGTCATGTGTTTATAGAAAAGATGAAGCCTTGCAGGGAGTTATTCTTCCCTGCTGGGCAGAAGTCCCATTGACAACTCCAGGAGATATTATTATTTCCTTACTTTTTTTCTCAGACTTGTGGGAGAAATAAACACACATATTTTAAGTGAATGATTCTGGGAATTAAGAGAGGACCTGAGCCTGCTAATAAAGTGTTAGCAGAATACAATATTTTTTCCAGCAATTTCATTATTTATACTCTAAGAAGAGACATAATCTGCTGTACTAGTTTAATTCAGGTAGCTTTTCCTTTCCCTTCGTGACCTGCCATGTCACATAGGGTTGTACAAAAGTGCCCAAAGAAACTGTAATGCCAGGATGCAGAACAAGGTTTTTCTTCAAACATAAAACTTCAAAACCTCAGAAATGAACAAATCTATGTTAGTACCATTAATGAGTTTTCTCTTCCAAAATATCTCATTGTGATCTTGTTTGAGTCAAAATAACCTCCTCTCCTTTATCAGCAGGGAAGTTCAGAGAATATTTCAATTTAGCAGCAGCTTTTGAAATTTTGCCATTGTTTCTTTTTCCATGGAATACAAAGCCTTTTGCTTGTTTTTGCCAAAACAAAATTGCCAAAATGTCAATTGTTTATTAAAGCCTGATTTTGTATTTGCAAACATTTTTCATGTTCGCTATCAGTGACAATGGGACACAGTATCTCCTTTCTAAAACCTGTGTTGATTGTAATTGCCCAGCTGTGCAAAACTGAGGAATTGAATCCAGGTTTTTCCATGCCATTCCAGTGGGACATTGCTACCTGTTGCATAAAACAGGTCTTCTCTTCACTTGATTGATGTTACTAAAAGTGAAATGAGATTCCTTAATTTCTTTACACCTTAAGCAAGTAACATTGCGATAGTCAATGATAATCTGTTCAATATTTCCTGATTTGCTCTTGTCTTCTTGATTAGGACAGGCTGCAGTTTTGTCCTGTGTCTGTGGGTTTTTTAATTAATTTTGGGCAGCCATCATCACAGTTTGGCACAGATTAGCACAACAGGCAGTCAGTGCTCAAGAGAGGTCCAGGGCATTGACTGTGGAGGGGTTAAGATACGACTTTGCCATATCAACACTGTTATAGTCAGAGCCTGAAACATAATATAGTCTTCCTTAAAAGACACAACATTCCTGAGTGCTATAAGGAACTAAACCAAAACCCAAGGAAAACCGAAAACTTCTGAAACAATAGACTTACTGCTTTTACCAGTTGCTCTCTCCCAGTGTGCAGCAGGTTTTTAATATATAAAAATATGAGGAAAAGTAATTTAAAATTTTTAGGAGTGTTGATTTTTTTTTTCCCCAAGCAATATGACTGGAAAATTACTATAACAATTTATCATTTTCTCTTTTCTGTTATTTTAGTGTAAGGGGGAAGAAGGAGCTTTGAAGCTTAACTTTTTGTTGATTAAAATTTAAAGAGCAAACAAAAAATGCTCAGAACTGCTTCTTGACAAATCCTTTTAAATAAAATAGTAGTTTGGGTTTTCTTACTGTTGTTTTTGTTTTAATTGGCTTACAAGTAAAAATCCTTTTCTATATTGAACTTCAGAAAAAGACTTTTTTTTTTTTTACCTCTATTTGTCTATAGTATCTTGGTTGAAATGGCAGAATAACTACAATTAATTAGTTAAGACTGATGTTAAGATGATCCCAGGCACCTAAACTGGAGCTATACCAATTCTTTTTAAAGTTGTTGTGCATTCACTATGCTGGATACGTCAGCAAAACTTTAGAGTTTCATTGTAGTGTTTAGACAATAAAAAGTCCCAGCAGTTAATGTAGATAGAAGCACTTGCAGACTAGTTAAGCTCAATATGCAATTGTTGATCCTAATGCGACCTAAGAGAAGACACCTACGGAGACCTGCCAAAACTGCAGTGTCAGACAAATGAAAATGTTGCCATTTACAGATTTGGCAGACCTACACTTTCCAAACTTGGTACAGAGGCTTTCTTAGGTAAAAAAGAAAACCCCAGCTACAGATTAAAGCATTTTTTAAAAATTAGGTCACTAAAAATGAAATGTAAAACAGCTGGGAGATTTGTGCTTTTTCTGCACTCATGCCCTGTGGGATGAATTTGACTGCCAACAGTGTATTTGTTAATTGCTGCTGTTGTGATCCAAAGAGCTTCTCGGAGCTTGACACTTATATTGAACATCTAAATTAAATTCCCTCTTGATGATGTACATGCAAAGGTATCTCAGAACAGCTTTTTACATTACCTCATGAACATTTTCCACTCCAAAGGTCTGTAGCAAGTTTTCTCCTTCTCCCATTAATCTTTCTGCAGAGAAATGTACTGTCTATACAGCTAGTGATAACGTTTTACTAACTAACAAAGTGTTTTCCAAATTAATTTCTGTCATTATTGGAATGTGGCGCCAGTTTATAAATTTGTCTGTTACTGCAGAGGTAAGTCAATTTTTATTCACTGAAAAATAGCAAGTAGAATGTTAAGATGTATTTTGGATATCAATAAGTTAACTTACATAAAGGTTTCCAGTTCAGCTGAATGAGATAATATTTTCCTTTAATATTTAATTGTGTTAGCCATGTGAAAAATCACCAGATCTCTCTGGACATTGCTTAATAAATTAAAGAAGTCCTAGAGTAATGAACTACAAATGTGACCTAGCAGAGGTTGCTAGAGTCACAATCCCTGTTTCTTGCCCATTGTGTTAATGTGTGTTTATTATTGTGTTTAAGGCCATGAGGTGAAGGTGAAAAATAGCTAGAGAAGGGTCCAAATTGAATTTCTGCCAGATATATAAGCTTTACAACAGATAGAAATCTCCATTTTGTATTCCACATACATCTGCATGGCATTTTAGCAGGGTCAGCTTCAGCTAACAGCAGCCTAGTTCTACGTCTCTCTATGCCTGGATAGAAAGCACACGGAGTTAAGTGTTATCTACAGTTTGTAAGGACATCCTGCTCTTGAGTTACACAGTTGTATGCCCCAAGTGCAAGTGAAGTATGTTGGTAGCTTTTATGAGAAATGTCTCTCAGACATTTTTGGGAACTGTCTGTCCTCAGATATCAAACATATGATGTGGGTGTGTCGTAATGGCCCACATTCCCTCTGGGTATATATTTGCTCTCGCACCGAAAGGTAGCACAAATCCAAGCATCCTGGCATTCTTGCATTTGCCTCAAACCACACACCAGAATGCTTTATATCCAACATTGGCAAGTTTGGATTAAAGGATAGACTCAGGTTTATACTTTAATGCAATTCTTAAATCAATACAATTATTTGCCTTTCTATTCCTATGCATTAAAATATGTATTTCCAAGAACAGAAAATTTGTTAAAGTTGACAATACAGTTTGCAGGAGCTATGACACATCCACTAAAAAGAGATGGGGACATATACAGTCTTTCTGTAAAAGTAACTCAGACATTAGAAATGATGAAAATATAAAGTAACAAAATGACCTTAACTTTTTTCCCCTTAGTGAGGTAGCCTTCTTTGTTCCTATTTTGTAAGAGTATTTTCAGATCAAAGTCTTGATCTACAGCATGTGGCTGTATAACACGCTGTATAACTACTAGGTGTTAAAAATATAAGAAGATTTTTGAAGAGGGGAGACATTAGAGTTGATTAATTTGTGTTTGGAATCTCCAGATAAATTGGGGTGTATATTGGATAAATAAGATCACTATTGGTGTTCAGAGTATAAGATTCTGGTTTGGGGAAGGTATTGTTTGCTTTCCCAAAGAAATTTGGCAGTTTCAGTGCCATATAGCATTCTATAGAAGGTCATAAGGACTGTTCTGAACATAACAGAATCATTAACTGAAATTAGCTGCATGAGGAAAATCTGCAGTTTCACTTCAACTTGGTAATACCTATATGCACATCTAATGTTTTTGTCTTCTGGTGACTTCACCCCTACCCCACAATTTATCTTTTCTCTTCCACAATTGTGTAAGAGGTGCCTCATAATAGAGGCTTTACTGCTTGGACTCTACATAGCGATGTCCTCCTCATTCTCAACCTTCTTCCAAATATCCCCTCACACACACACGTACTGTCAGGGTTGATGTACTGATTACTGATTAGCTGTGTTGTTTCTTTTTTGGCCAAATGTTTTTCTTTAAGAACAAGGGTGTCAAAGAGCTCCTGTGCTCTCCAGAACAGCTGAATTATTTGCTGGCTGTGCTCAGCAGTTTCAGTATTTGTACAACATCCAGAAGTTTTGTCCAAGAAGAGTTTCTCCATCAGCTGCAATTGGGGTGAGAACTTGCTTTGCAGTTTCCTGCTACTCATTCCAAAACGAATTGACCTCCCAGCTGTAAGCGTAACACTAGCATGGCACTAAGGCCTTAAAAACCCCAAGAACAACAAACCCCCTCTGCCTCTCAAACAACAGCTACAAGAGACTAATTTTCTCCAGGTCTTACTGTTTTGGAAACTACAAACCAGTGTGATGTGTAGTACTACAATCTGTGAAGTAGTCACTCATTTCAGGCAGAATGTAGGTCTACCAAAATAGCTTTTCACCAAGACATCACTTCAGTGTGAGGGAGGCAGCAAAGCTGCGGGCTGCTCTGCAAGAGAAGGCGAGACGGGAGCTGAGGGTTGCAGCAAGAGCAGGCAGGGGCAGTGATCACCACGAAGAGTCTCAGTGCCCAAAAAAGACTAGCATAGCCAGGTCAGCCGACAGTCCAGAGACTGCCAGACATGTCTGTCATGATGAGTAGATTTGAAGTCCAGTCATCAGGTCAGTGTCCGGATCGGCAGCGTGCATGGCCAAGCACAGACATGCTGACATTGTAGCTCAGGCAAGGCACCACAGTAGAGACCTGAGATTAATTGTGGGCCCCCAGCAAGACTTCGTACAGCTTTTTCTCATATGGTCTTGCTTTTTCATGGGAGTCTGATCAAAGATTACACAGCAGCACTATATCAGAGCTGGCCTTGAAGACAGGCAGCTAAAATCCACTCGGGGCAGAAGGCATTGCAGAATCTCTGCACCTTGTTAAAAGCCCTGGTAGCAATGGCTGTGGACACTGATGAGGATTCAGTTGTTATTAATATAATATGATCAGAACATTTATATGTAATTGACACTATTGGCTTCAGGTTTAGTCATTTTCAAGCTTTCATAAAAAAGGCTAGTACCTTGTGTGGCAGAAAGTAGTTTTAGTTTATTGTTCTTCAGAGGTTAAAAAATCCTTTCCTTCAAAGGAGTTATTTTAACCTCCAATTTCAGATCGCTGCTTTTGGAGTAATGATTGCTAGGAATCTTGTGAAGACTCAAAACTAGTTCTTATTGCTCAGTAATAAAGGCAATTGGTTTTCCTAAGATTTTTGGATTGCTATGGAAAATTTTACAATCAAGGTATTATAGTAATATGAATTCAGATTTTGCTAGAGAAATGAAAGTCACTAAAAATTTACTCATACCAAAGTCTATCACAAAAAAAAATTTCAAGTGGGCTACTATACCTATCAAAATGGGGGAGGTTCTCCAACAAGACTTAAGGTGGGGATTTTTTTTTTTAATCCTGTTCTCTCCTTACATGTGTGCCTTTTGTCCTCTTCTCTTTACAGCAAGCTTTGAATTCCACTCAGATCAGACTAACAGAGAAGTATTTAACCACATCTTATTGATTATGTTACTATTCTCTACTTTTACTATTCCAAGTAAATTTATTTATTGTCTAAATGTATTTTAATTTGCAACTGGACTTTGTCATCATGGATCAGTTCTCTCATGTCAGCACTGAGATTCTTATTTGAGTGTCATGATCTTTAAAATTTGCTTCCATCTCTGATATAGTTCCATTTCTTAACCTTCATGCATTTTAGCCATACTGTTCCCATTCTGTTCCTGCTCTAAACTGGTAGAGCCTGTGTATCAGACTAGATGTAGACTGCAATATCTCTCCCATCCTCACTGCCTAACATTCAGTTCTTGTACTGTTTTAACTGTTTTCCTTGCTTAACTTTGAGTGATACTTAATCCTATATGTCTTGGTCCCTAATACAACCTTTTTAATGGAATAATAATTCCTTTTCTGCCCTTCATATTCTCCCAAATTCATGTCACCTGAAAAACATAACAGGAAATCCAGTTAATTCAAAGAGGCTTTTGAGCTCACCCACAGATATTGCTAGGTACATAGGTTTCACCCAACTTGCACCTTCAACCAGAAAAATTAAAGAATTCTCTCTGTCCAAATACTAGTGGCCTTTAGTAAGAGACATAATTTGTTCTCTTTGTTTCTCAGTTTTTTGCTTTTGTGATATATATCCTTACTTAGAAAGTCACTTCTGTATACTCTTCTGCACAACTGATATCTTGTGTGATAATTTCACCTGATGTTTTCTTTCTCTGAACTGTCCTGCATGGCTCCTGCCACTGCCTAAACCCAAATATATATGTGTAATCTTCAAAATTCTTTCAGGGAGCACTGACTGAAGACATTTGATAACTGTTACATGTAAAAACACATCATAATATAAAATGGAGCATTTGTTCTGAAGTTTATGTTGGGAAATAAAGACTCGTATATTAGCATTAGGCAGATCCATATAAAAATTATCCCTTTCTCAGTAGCAGACTCCCAGCACTACCTCGGAAGATTCACCTTTACATTCCTTCCCCAAAGTGATCTTAATTCACAAAAGGTTTGGTTTTAACCATGTTATCTCTTTTTATTTTCTGTAGTTCATCATTAACTAACAGTACTAATATAAATCACCTTTGTAAGTCTGAAACTTGATTGTATTGTGTTGCATTCTTGATCATGTTCTGTTTCTCTTGTAAGCTTAGAAGTTACAAGTGTCAGTACTGAAAATGTTTTGTCTTGATTCTTCCTCCACTTTTAAACTTTTTTTTTCCTTCTAATTCGTACATTTATAACCTTAAGTTAACCTTGTGAAATACATTTTAGTCATTCTTAAAGAGAAGAATTTGGAAATGATGCCAAAGGATGAATGACAATAAATCAGAAATTCTGCTTTTATGCCTTTCCCTGTAACTCTCAGATACAATGGTCATAATGTTCCAATACATGGGTAAGCCTGGAGATTACTTGGATTGGAATCCTAGTCCTCCTGTATTTGAAGATTCATTTAAGAGAACATTGAAAGAGAACAAGGTGTAGAAATATCTTCAGATGAGTAGGAAAGAGTACTACAAGGCAAAGTAATTATGTTATCCATCAAAACTATGCTGGGAAAAGTTTTGTTGCTTTTCATTATTTTCACTGTCATTCTGAGTGCCAAATTTTCTGTGAAATTTGGAGATTACATTCTTGAACAAACCACAGAGAACTCTAAAGTCACAAATCAAATAAGTAGGAAAATCAATTCATTTAACTGAGGAAAATTGTATGAACAAGTAATCCTAATAGCATTTTTTCTTGCAGCCTACCATCAACATATTGTGTACTGACATAAAAATAGATTACACTATCTCTAAAATTAAAAATGGATCTGTATATATATATTTCCCAAGACATTCTCATATTGTACAGCATTTGATCAATTCTCACCCTCTTTTATAACTATTGATGGAATAACAAATTATTCAGAAATAACTGATCAATATTAGAATCAGTTCCTGGACTTCTTATATTAGCCATGGGTATGTTATTACTTTCTAATTTGTGATTGTGTTTTCTTGTTGTTTCAAGACTTAGGCATATTTATATATCAAACCCATCTGGAAATTCTTTAAGCACCATTATTCTCTAAAATTCTGCATAACCTTGTATAAATAGATGCATTGTAGCAAAACTGATACTGCATCCTCTCTGTTCTCATCCATTTATTCTAAACAAATTGTAGGGCAATTTCTCATTTTGTCTTTTCAGCCTCGTAGTTTAAAAATAAAATGAAATGTTCCAAATCATCTACATTAGAAGATGGGAAATAAACAATTAGTCTGCCAGAAAATGTCTTTTCATTCTCTTAATCAGTTGGTGTGAAGATAAGTATTTCTGTTCCATGTAAGTTATCAGTATAAGGCTGTCTATGATAAATGAGAGGGTTGTTTAAAAGAACAGTACCAGTGTTATCTTTCAGTGGAAAAGCATGCTGTGGTGTTTATTTACATAGTGCGTATTGTACACCATTTTTTAAAATAGGGCAAGTGTGTTTATGGGATATAAAATCACCAGCTGTTTAATGTGAAACCCTGCAACAAGTGCATTAAACAGATTTTTGGAAATATACATCTGACCTCTTTCATTATAATGTCTATTTTTAAGTAGACTATGGCTTAGCATAGCACTTTCCATATTAAAGTTTTTAGAACAGGAGCATGCCATTATACATATTAATCCATTTGTGCTCAAAGTAGGATTTTCCTGGAACATAATTAATTGTTGGCACAAGAGATCTGGGAATTAATATTTTTGTAGTCCACTTCCAGTTTTAGACTTAATACTTTGTGATCTAAAAAAATCTGTATTTGATGAAAAGAATGCTAGACGGGCTTGACTTTTCTGCAGCCTTCCCTTCCAAAGGCTAACTTCCCAGGTAAGTATTTTTTTGTTCCTGCCCCCTTGCTCCAAGATACATCATGTCCCAAAGCTTTCACAGTTCACAGCTATTCTGATCCTCCTAAATTAATAAATAAAAGATCCTTCCTTTTCCATGTACTGTGGTACTTTAATGTCAGGCTTGTGCAAATTAGAAATAGCGGTCTGAGTTGTGCAGGTGTCAATCCAAGAAACAAGAAGGATGGAGTGTTTTTAGAAGTACTTGTTTTCATGTAGAAAACACAGCCCTGTCCACTATGTTAGAAGAAAGTTGAGGTTACGAAGACAGTCAGAGAGTTCAGAAGTGCTGGAATTAAATTTATCTGAAAAGCTCTTTTAATTTAATTCCATTAACGAAAAGCTGAATGCTAGGGTTAAAGTTTACTTTCAAATTCTCTCACATGCAACCTTGCCAACCACTGTATGGTTCAGCACAGGCATTTGCTTCTCGAGCAGTGGGAGTAAGAGTGAGGAGTCCACGAACAATGGTAGGTTGTAATCAGATGCAGGCCAGCCACTTGACAGTGTTGAAGTACTCTGCATGGATGGGTTTTTTACTGGCTGCAGAGGCATATGGAGTCCTCAGTGCTATTTGACATTATGAGGAGTCATTAGATGTACATGTTTAGTAGTTACAGAGCATAAAAAATTGAATTCTAAATCCCAGATTCTGAAAACCTACCTTTGGAGCTGAAAACCTACTTACCCATATAGATCAGCTGGCAGGACATAGACTGGAAGGCTTAAAGGAACAAGTGAGTCTTTGTAGAAGTCAGGAAGGTACAAGAAATGTGTATTTCCTTAACTAGACATTGGATCTGAGCTCCATGGTTGGAAAATGTCACCTGTCCTGTAGCTTATGTGAAGTGTGAGGAATGTCTCAATACTAAAATGTATTCTGTGCAACATGTTCAAATGCTGACATATCAAGACAAATTCCTATTGAATTTCAGAGGAAAACTTGTCTGTTTAAGGAAGCACTTGGAGAGAGGGGCAACAACTATACTTATAATATGGAAATCTAACATGAGTTTCTCAGAGCTGGTTGGAGAATTTTAACCCAGGGTTGTTATACACTATGTATACACACTTATATGTATGTCTATATAAAACACACAAATAAAAAATTATAGTGTAGAGAGATTTTTGCAGTGGGCTGCCCAGAATGTCCTGTTTAACTTCTGTATCCTGACAGTACATTAAGACACTGAATTAAAACTACCTTACCTGGTAAAACACCTCTGCAGCAGTGCTAGCTGTTTTTCATTTCTGGCTCATTGGTTTTTGTGGATAAAACAGTAATAGTTATTTGTCTTCTGAATCCAGTTTTCCAAGAAAAAGGTTAAAACTGCCTGTTTAGCATANAAAAAAAAAAAAAAAGTTCAGCTATAAATTTTCCAGAATTACAACCTCTCCATTCTGTCTTTCCCAGTAAAAGTAGATGTGCCATCAGGTACTCAAACATGACATCAGGTACCCAAACATGACATGCATTTAGTCCATACCTTAAAGCAAATAACTGAGCAGAATTTCGCAGAACAAACAACTTAATACTAAGATTACATTCCAGTTTAAACCAATGTCAATATATTATGTGGAGAGGTAGCTGAACGGTAAACAAATCTATTTAGGTTCATCTTGTCTGGTAAAGTATATCAAGAGGTCCTAACCATGCTAACGAGAGCAGTATGACAGATTAACTCTGATGTTAACAAATGCATCATTACAAACTTAGTGAAAGTTCCTTGTCACCATACAGCTATAGATATTAGAGTATTTAACAAATACAGAAGGTGGAAAAACTGAAGGTACTGAGAGAACTCCAACACAAGAACTACATCAGTACATCTCAGATTTGATGCCACAGTAGCAATAATATCTATTTTTAGTATCTGCTTAAGGTTGAGAAGGATCTTTTCTTATTTGAGTCAAGTCAAATACCAGAAAGAGAAGTTTTAAAAAAATAATCTTATATACACTTGAGCTACTCTGAGAAAAAAAACCTGTTTCATATATGTTCTTATTAGGTCTCTTAAACGACAGCTGTTCTCACAACAGCCAAATAAAGTGCACATTATGTTGTCATGTCGTGTTTTTAAAGTGAATAGTAGCAATCATCTTCAAGGATGTGCTAGTATAATTATATTTCTATTTTTAATCCATTTTTAATACATGATCCAATTTACATTTGTCTATATATACGTAAATTTATATTCTATACACAGATATCACTAGGGCTAACTATAGTGCTGTAGGAATTGTACTGTATAAATGCTGAACAAATTATAACTCTATATAAGAACCTAAATGTTATAGCTGAAATATTCCTTATACAATATGGAAACCAAACAAATGGAAGAAAACCCTCTTCTGTTTTCATGAGATATTTAAAAACTAAGAGTCTCTAAAATTCTTATGTGAAATTCTTACAGATTATGCATCTGAATGTGCTGTGCTAAGAATTCGCAGCCAAGTGCAAACACATTTTTCCTTACATTCTGAAGAGAGGTAGTGATACAGTCCACACAGTTCCTATGCAATTCTCAGACAAAACTGCAGTTTGAACATGAAAGCACTGTTCAATATCAAAAACAGTTAATGAATAATACAAAACTGAGTAAATTGAACAAATGTTGTCAGTGAGTTGGAATCTCAGAATGATGCACCCTCAATCGTTTTTTCTTCAACTGTGGACTATTGCAGATTATTGAACTAGATCATTATTTTGAACAGGTGTTCTTTTTGCTACCTTTCAAATTACTAATCTCTGATGTAAAAAAGTAACCTCAGATTTGTTCTTAGTATAGCCATTGATGATAACTAACTTGTAGCTAATTTTGCCATTTAGTAAGAAGGTAATGATGAAAGCTTCTTTTAGACATTCATAGTAACTTCAATATACTTGAAAACCAAATGTATTTTCCCTGATCTGTTTTTCCCCAGTTAACAAAGTAGAGACATTCTACTCTGAGGTATTAGAGAGAGTAACTTGTACCCAAATTTGTTCCCATTATAGACATGTGTGTATATATATGTTCCAAGGTACTTTGCAGCTGCAGTGATGAATATTCTGGCACACAGAGCCTTCATTCTTGCCCACTGTAAATTCAGGCCTTCATTAAATACCTTGATACATAATGAAGTCATAAGTTGTGGATGTTAACTGATCTAGGATTTTCTCATAAGGTGCCACTGGGAGAAACCAAGTTAGTTTGTTTCCCTCCTTAATGACTCTAGAAACCATTTCAGCTTTGATTAACCTTATGCTCAAGATTTTCAGTTACACCTAAAAGCTCTCCCTGACAGACTTGTCAAGATAACATTGCCATTCCACAGCCAAAGCCTTGAAAGATCAGGAGAAAGACACCGAAAAAAATGTTATTTTCTGTATGGGTTTAACTGCTGTTGTCTTTCAGTGCAGTTATGCTGTAGTGACAAGGCCAGAACATGGCTTAGGGTGTGCTTAATTGGAACAATAGTCTTGATTTTGATACAGAGCCCAGGCCTCAGACATAGTGGAAGACTTCTAAGAGCTGCTAAGGAAATGCGTGGAGTTTATTGCAACCTAGGAACCCATTGAATTGCTTAACTGAGCAAAGGAAAGGACCTGACTTTCAGAAGCTCAGTAGACAGAGGCAGAACTGTAGAAGTCTGTTCTTTTGTTTATTAGTCACTCAATGAAAGACAAAAGCCGAGAGCTGAAGCACACTAAAACCATTACAGTATTCCATTTCTAAAGTTCTAAATTCACAGAAGAGACACAATTCAGGTGCTGCATTCTTTTGGTATAGGTATTTTGGTATAGCTATAGTGGTATAGCTAATGTCAGAAAAGTTTTTGGTGGCAGGACAATGATTACAATCATTAACACTTGCATTCTGGCAATTGAGCAAATGTGATTAATTCATAGAAAATGCATTTAGAAGTGAGAAAATTTCTTTAGAGAGACCCAGTTAGAACAGCATTGAGTATAGATTCAGGTCTAGTTTAAGAACTGTGGAAGAAGCAGCTCCTTGTTTACCACTCAACCAAACACAGACTTGACCAGAAAGAGACCTCCTTCTCGAAATGTTATTAAAGGTAACTTCATGGGTTATTTTACTTAAATGTAAGTGAAGGTTTTGGTATAGGACTTGGAGAGTAAGCAGCTGTTGGAAAAAGTTCTGTGTTCTCTGTAAGAGTACGCCCTGGTGGAGGCTTGTGCTGATCAGAATGTTAGGTTTTCTCTTTTTATTAAATACTTTTTTTTCTCAGTAGGCCAAATATGTTTTTTTGCAGGCTGAGCAAACTTTACCTGAAAGTCTTAGTTAAACAGCAACAACTAGGTGAACCTAAAGCAGGTAGATAAAAATTCTGTTAGCTGGTATGGAGAGGAAAATAGACATGATCTGCGCCAATATTCTGCACACTGAAATGGGTTCAGAGCTTCAGATGTTTTTTCTGACAAAGCTAATGACTAACATGAGTTTTTACAATACAGAAAATATTTTACATCTTTGAGTTTTTCAGGCTATGCTACAGCAACACGTCCTCTAAATTCCTAGTTACTATACTCAAACTAAAATAGTTGCCAGACTGATGAATCAACATGTATTAATTAAAGACTACTTAAACATCTGGTTTGCTATTCATCTTCATATGGATTCACTTGTTTCATTTTTGACATGAGTAGAATATTTATGAAAGCAACATTGATCAATTGAACAAAAAAGGTCTATCTATCTTAGGAAAAGTTAATCTTAGACTAAAATTTACAGTATATAAGTTTATTGGGTTGGAGCAGGTGGCAAGGTCATTACAAAATCAGTCCAAAAAAAGAAAAATGCAAGAATAAAAGCAATAGGTGATGAATAGAACTGCAAACCACACCAGACAAATAAGAAAAAGCATAAAACAAAGTCTTCATGCTTTGTAGTAAGACAGTATCACAAGTATTACTTTATTACTCGGACAGTAAGATAGAATTTACTTAGATATTCAGGGCCTCCTGCGTTGAAAATGTGAGTGACAGTAACTGTAAATCTGTGCTTTACGGTAAGTTCCATGAAGAGTTGACAAGGAGGTTTCTAAATAGTGCATCATAAAGGGAAGGAGTAGATGAAAAACCATAATACAGATGACTCTTTTTAGAGAGAGCAGAAAAAACACAGTAATCCATATTAGAGAGCATAATATGGATGCTACAGAGGATTGGAAAACACTGGGGAAATTTAATTCAACTACTTTTTTGCTTCACTAGAGAAATAAGAATGATTTATGATATTAATTCCTTTGACATATTAGCATGTTTAAGATTTAGGAAGTGAGATTCAACATCTCAAGATACCACTGTGAGTATTGTTTGGCTAGACCTATTCAAGTCAAGTCAACATCAGCCATGTTTAATGGCTGGATCCCAGAGATCACTGAGATGGTCAGAGGCATTGATCAGAACTCATATGCTTACAGTATAGTATCCCTGGTATAGGAGTGTCTCATCTTAGCTAGAGTCTTTAGGGGCTATTAGAATACAGATAACAACAAATCTTTAACAACAGAAACATGGTGAAATACAACTTTGTATTGGAATTGCAAGTATTATAGACAGGCATATTAAAATCATTAAGTGATAAAGAAGCAAATTACCAAGGCTTATTACAAAATAATTAGAGACAAATACATTCATACACACAGATTTTGAACTGGACAAGATTATCAGACAGCTTAAGTTACGCAACATCTTCAGAAATAGAATAGTGAGATGTTTAAACAAACATTTTGGTAGACAACACTCAGCTTTTTTAATTACCTTGAGAGATGTTTTCTATTATGATTATTAAAATTTTAATCTATACCTTTTCTAACTCAGCATATTGTCTTGATTAATTGATTTAATTAAGATTACATGATATATATTTACAGTCCACAGTGTTACAATTATACCTATGATTACTTTTTCTCTAAGTTATTTTAAAAGAGGACATGAGAGATTACTTATATAAAACATTGAGATCCTTCTACCAGACTCTCATGCTCAGCCTCATCAAAACGTTTTCTAGCAAAAAAAAAAGCAAAAGCATTATTGGTGATCTCTAGTTACTGTTGTGAGTCACATTTGAGTAACTGGCTTGTCTTGGGTAGAAGCCATCTCTTTGTCATTAAAATGAATGCTTAGCAGTGGTTTATGATCTCTGGTTTTAGTTCTGTGCCAGACAGAAGAGTTTTCCTGTCATAGGGAGGAAAGATAAATATTTCCAAGATTTTTCACTCTGATGTACATCAGCGAAGAGATTCTGTTACTTGAACTGTACTCAGTTTTCTTAAAACATCAGTAGATATCTGTCTAATTTTGGCTAACTTGTCTCAGGATTTTCTAAACTGTAGTGTTGCATGGAGCGTCATAAATATTGAAAGATATTATTCATAAACATTTATCCATTTCCAAGGGGAGTTTCACTTCAAACTAGATTCTTAACTTCATTATTCATGTTTCTTTTGGATTCATTAAAAAAAAAAAAATAAAAAAAAATTGAATGTTGACCAAAACAGGCTTTTGCTGTAACTAAAATACACTTATGGAAAAAAAAAAAAAAATGTTTTGGGCATCCTAAAAATTAATATGGGGTTAAATTTCTTAATTTATTAAGTCCCAAGACAAAAGAATGCAGTGTGACTCAAGTAACTACTCATGCAGCTCAATTTGAATTGTGAATTCTTAATATTCTCAGTGAAGAAATTTGAGTCAACTGAGTTAGAAGTTATATCTACAAAAGATTCATCACACGATCAACAAAATACTTCAGTAAAGGTCTAGAATGTGTCTACATGCATAATACCAAAAGGCTACCTTTGCTGAATACATATTTTCATTAATATTTAGTCCAAATCTGCCTGTGAGCTACTTGAGCGAAGATATTCCAATGAAGTCATTAGCCTATAGGGGCTAGAAGTGGTTATTTTTGACCAGCCAAAATTGGATATTCTGCACTGCAATCAATTTGACCCGTACTTGTAGATACCTCATATTTTGTATTCTTTTCTGTTGTCTTAGTTACCTGCTGAGAGAGAAGAGCAAAAGGATAGATAAACATGCCAATAAAAGGAGACAAGTAAGCTATTATCTATCCCTTTGACTGTTTACACTGAATAAAACAGGAATTAGTATTCCAGGCTTGTGACTCTACCTCTTGGCTCTTAGACTTTTAAATGCAGTTGCTAATAATCTCCATGCATTCATGCATGCTGACAGATATGCCACAACACTTTAATCAGCATTGGCTACAAGGCTAATAAAGGTTAGTAATAAAATAAAATTCTGTAGGGGCTCTCTCTTTACAGGCAATATCAAGCCCTGTGAACTTTTAATGCCTACTCTGTCTATTTAGATAGTCATGGCTCAAAGCCTATATTAAAAATAGCAAGGAATGCTTATTCTGAAGTGTTTGAAAATATTGCAAATTACACTGTGGTATTGGCTTACTCCAAACTAATCTTATCCCTTACTGACCTTTGCAGAAACACTTCTCTTTCATTTGGCAGCTTCATTTCCCTTCTTTCCTTCTGTCTTATTCCCCTGTCCTTTTACCTATAGTTTATTTAGTCATCAGGAATTGGCGTGATGGGGCTGCTGCTTTTTAACTATGTAGCTGATAGGTTTGGTGTGTTCACACAGAAGCAAATACCTATTTCTCATTCCATTTCCATTGCAGCTTCATTTTCATCTCAATATTGTATTCCTCAGGAGCTGCACAATACATTTATTTTGAGGAAAGCAATGAATGTATTTACTCTTTGCTTCACCTCTGTATAAGGTACTGTGGATTTTCCTTTATTTCCCTGTACATTTTAGAAAAAAGCAAAATTCATCAGGAAGATAGATAAAAATAAATGCAACAATGAGTCAAGAAATAAACGTGTACATATGCATTTGCAATAAAGGTCTTCCATTAGCATTATTAATTAAAAATAGATAGAATACAGTACAATAGCGGTGCAAAAATTAGTAAGTCCAGTGGAAAGCAAAAATCTTCTTACAATGAAAGATGGATATATCTTGTATCCTTTAAGATCACCAAGCTTCTAACAGGTCTAATTCTACCCTGGTGGTCAATATAAGTTTCCAGACTTCATAGTTGAAATGGTATCTTTTTACAGTCATGAAGGAAAAAGTGAACTTGGAAGTAGTCTTGACAGAATGAGTGCATTTAACTATGTATTTCATTTTAACCCACATAAAATGAAATACCCAGACATTGATCTGCACCATCCTGTTGTTCATCTCAGAGTCTCCACTCACAGGACCAGGACATATTGGATTCTTGTCCCAGGCTCCCCTCCTAATCCAGCAGTTGAGGGGCCTGCCAGGCTCCCATAAATCTGCAGCAAAAGCAGTCTGGCATTGACATGCCTATTGCAGCTATTGTTATTTAAGTAGTTTGTGAATTTATAGATCATCTGTTTCATTCATCTGGAATGACATTGTAGTTGTATTCTGAATGTAATTCATTCAGTTGTGCAGAGCCATTGACAGGACATATGGTTTTACCCAGTGCTCCCCAAAAGGAACCTTATAATCCTATAGGATATCATTCTGTTATGGTCTAAGTATCTCCAGTTTTCATGGGTGAGCTAGCCATGTTGTTAGAGTACTAGCTATATTGACTACCAGTGTGTTTTGGAAGGTCCTCCTTTGCCAGTAGCCTGGACTGTACTCAGTGATGTGGTTTAAGGAGCAGAGGCTCATAGATCGTCTCCTATCTACATCTATAGCTTGTCTGGATCAACCTCCATCCTCAATGATAACATTTATGATGCCTAGGAAACAGCATGCTCCTGGAGGACAAACGGGTCTGTAGAACAGTTACCCTCATTTTCAAGTATTGCAGTTTGGATAATCTAGAAATAGGCAAATTGGTGTTCTGTTCCTGGTCATCATGTGATGATGAGGGGCCCAGAATTATCCCAGAAGCAAAGAACCAAGGAGGAAATTTCTTCTTCCTTTTCAAAACCTCTGTTTGATAAGTCTCAGGTAAGGTTTTACAGCTTACTGTAAGATGCCACTCAAACTCAGGCGTAGAGAGGACTCTATACTTACTTGAAAGGTCTGCCAAATCCTCTCCTGTCTTTCTTCTGATGAGATTCATCTTCCCTTATGGTGACACAAAATATATTGCACTGGAGGATTGCTTCATTGAAGCCGTCTTCAGAATTTTCAACCAGATCCTGAGTGTTTACCCCAGGCATTTCTGCTGAAGCATTCTTGGGATGTCCTAGAGATGCTATGGGTTGTCAGAGAGCCTCAGAGCATCCTTGTACTGACCATACTGCAGGGTTGCTTGCCCTGCCTTCATACCTTCATAGCCACAGATACTTGTGTATCTGCCACGTTAACAAATATCAAACAGTTCTAGGAATGTCAGCAGTATAAGCTGAAAGACTAGGCATTAAAAATAAAAACTAAACCAAAATAGCAATAAACAATACAAATTAAGAGAAGGTCCTTTTTTTTTTTTTTTTTTTTTTTTTTTTTTTTTTTATTTTTGGGTTCTCCCCTTNNNNTTTAATTTGGGATCTACCGCTTCATATTACTGCATACAGCTTAATTTTTACTGTCTCAGCCACTGTGCTCTCGTACAGGCCAGAGATAATGGATAATCACATCTAAGCAATAAATCTCAAAATTCTGAAACCAAAACAAGACTAGCAAGCCACAAACCAAATGCTTATGTTGAAATATGTCATCAAGATGCTTTAAAGAGTAAATCTGTGATCTATTCAAGGACTTCTGAGAGAAAAACAAGACCAAATTTGTTGATTACAGTATTTGTTCAGACTTTGTTTGTTCAAGTTAAGTACTAATTCTCTTCCTTTCATTTAAGATTAAGACAAAAAAAATTGGATTAAATTAATTTCTGTGTGGAAGACCAGCAAAGTGACTGTTCTACTTATAGCCTATTTTCAGGGCTAAAGAAGGATTTAAATGATGCCTAAGTTTTTGTGAAAGCTGTTAGCAAAGGTATGAGTTTTTTCCAGCAGACTAATGTAATAATAAAATAGGATATTTTCATATCCATGTATTATAAATGTTTAAAGATGTTTCTAGAAGGACTACTTGCAGACACAAGGTTATATCCTTTTTTCATTTCTAACAGTTTTCAAAATGCTTGAGTTTTTTTTCTAATAGCTTTTACATTTTGTTCATAAAAGAAAATCACATACCGTCCGTTATCCTTACAGAGAAAGCGTTATGTTTTGTAATAATATGCCCAATTTACTGTACTATTTTTGCAATTCTGCCAGTATTTAAGACTTCACTATTCTTCACATAGTCAAATCCAATTTTTTCACTGCTTGATTTCTTCTCTAGTACTACAATTAACATGTCCTTAGCCCTGTTCTTACATGTCTTCCCCTTTATCAACTGGCAAGCCTACAGCTTTTACAGTGCTATAGTTCTGCAAACATTTACGGTGAAGTATTTTAAGCATATCTAGGTGACCACCTATCTTCTTTATTGCAGCACTTTTCTTTTGTTCGTATTTTGACTTCAACACAGTTCTTTCCAGTGAGGAATCTGTGCCACTTGTTTGGCATCAGCATCTCCAATTGCAACTCCTGCTTTACCATCTGCTAGTGCAAAACTGATGTGCTGTGCAAGAGTTATACTTTGTACTCTTTTGAAGTGGTCTGTGAGGTTCACAATGCAAATACACAACTGGATTATATCAATCCTGTGATGCAATATTTGTTAAATAATAAAGCTAGTATTTTTCCATGGTTGTCTTATAAAAATTTAACATTTTCACCATCTGGTTACCAATGATTTTGAATTCAGAATTCAATGGCATAATTCCCAACAAATTTTAAACATTAAAATTTGGTCACAGTTAATGCACCATTGTTCCTTATCTCTGAGAAGGATAATTCACTGGTTGAGATATGGGCTGGCATATGTATTCTTTTTTCATATGTAGGACATGTATATGTCACATCAGTACCAGAGCCCCAGTGTGAATTCAGATTTGTGATTTGCAATGAGTTGACCTGGAACTCTCTGCAATTGTTCACTATTTCCAACTGGCTGTGCACACTCAGGCATGTCAATAAATGTCTTTGTTCCTCAAGTACCTTGTGGAAAGGGGATTATGTGGTGTTTCTTAAATATTTCTTGTCCCTTCATTTACGTGTCAAGGCCTGCATTAGCTTATGTCTCCAGGTACTACCAAAATACAACTAAACAGCAACAACAAAAGAATAGCTACAGTTCTAAGTCTGCAGTATATCTTTGTGAATTTGTTAGCTGCCAAGAAACTTACTTATAATGTATGTGTAACAACTGCATGGTTGCTCAGACACTTAACAATCAATGCTTTGCATATTTAGAAAAGTTAACATAGTTTAAATATCAGAGATGATCCTGCTCGTGTGAGATATTATCCATCAACAAATGTGTTAAAGTCTTTGGCTGCTATATAAAAAATTTTATTAATATATTTATTGTTTTTTCCCCCTCAGTGTTCATTGTTTGAAAATTACTTTGACGTAACAAAATTGTACATCTTTTATTACAACCATTTTTATTTTTTCCATCCTTTTACTCCTGCTTTCCAGTTTTCTTCCCCTTTTTAATGCTCAGAAGTAGCCACATTAGTGAGCAGTGTAACGCAACACGATCATGTCTTTGAAGTCAAATAGTAGGTGTTAAGAGCTTGATCCACGTTATGGGAACTTCAAGTAGGCTTATTTTGGACTAGTTTTCATTTGGTGCCATGAACTAAATATTCATGAGTGGCTGCATCTAATGCAGTCCAGGAGTACCACTGAAAGGAGTCAAGTTTGTCCTCTCTGGGACTGCTCCCATGGTCCATGGTAAATGAAGACTCCTGGGAGACAGGCTTCAAAAGAGCATCCATGATTAAAACTGAAGTACTAATGCAGTTGCACAAAGTAATGAATGTATGGGCTATCTGGTTGCTAGGCAGATTTGTAATTCATTTAAGTTTAAGTTTTGTGTGCATCTACAAAGTTACTGCATAAACTTTGCATTCTAAAGCACAAATGTCTACAACCAGTTCTCCAACCAGGCTGAAGAGCGACTGGCTCTGGACTAGTAAAAGACCACACATGCACGTTAGAAGAGAAGAAGCAGGTCCCTAGACTGTTTTTCTTTCCACTGTTACACTTGCTGCAAACGCTGTCACAGAGATCTCTAAAGAACTGTCTGACAAGTCCATCCGGCCATTGATCATTTCAGCCTGGCAAGGAGGGTAATCAGTCACTAACAGGATGGATTTTGTCAGGCTGATGTTAGCAGGGCAGGGTCTCAGAGCCAGCGTATCTTGCAGATAAGCTTAAAAGGCAGAAGAAAACACAGCAGTAATCATGTCAGCCTGTCAGATACCCAGCTCTCACACAAAACAACAAGATCCAAGATGGTCAAAGCTGAGTGACCCAAAAAACTCTTCCTGAAATTGTTGTAGATAGCCTGACAGTTATGGACAAGCCCTGCTTTAATGGAATAAAGCCTCTGCAGAGGGGAGAGTAATGTGAAGAGAAAATTACCATATGAAGAATTTATATTTGATTCTGACACATTCTTTTTCCATGTAATTATTAACATGTGTTTTAAAACTGCATTAAAATTTCATTCAGATTAACATGAAATAGAAGAACAGGAGTAAGAGTCATGTATTGAAAGATCCTGTGTTGACAATCAGTTTCAGGCAGTAACCTTAATCAAGGTTAATGTCATTTCAGTGCCTCATCTCAGATCCTCATTTTGTGTCTTAGGCAAGCCTGGCATTTTTGCTTTTTTTCCAAGTAATCTGTTTTATTCACGATATGTGCTGTAGACTAATTATTCAGGCTTATCACATGTTTAAATAGCATCTGTGGTGGAACTTCATAAAATATTTATTAATAAATGTAAAGTACCCAAGATCTAAAAATATTTTTGCATGATTTTATTTAAAAGCAACAATATTTTATTTGGACCTTCATACCGAGTTTTCAGTAATTTAAGTACCTGATTTTTTTACTCATGCTATAGAAAAAGCTATGGGAAGTAATTCTATTGCTAGGAATCACAACAAATAGTTCTTTTTTGTTGTTGTTGGTTTTTTTTTTGGTTTTTTTTTTTATCTCTGCGAGATCCCATTACACTATGCATGTGTACATTACATTGTATTAATTCTAGCTTATTAGATGTGTTTTATTACAGCATGGTTTCCAACATAAGCCTCCTGATTCTACTGCATAATACATCCTACTTAGATAATCTACTTGACTGCACCATTGATGTGCTCTGCTGACATTATGTAGTATTATATCCTTAATACTTTTAACTGGCCACTGATACTGCCCCAAATGTAGATGTAACCCAAATACGCATGGTTTGATCCTTTGTATAAGGAGAGGATGCACATGAAATTTCTCAAGTATTTCAGTCACTGAAGATCAAGGTCTAAATTTACAGTCTCCTTTTCCAGCAAAAATTCAAATCTTCCATTCAAAATGCTGATCTGCCAAACTTTATTAGATGAGTCATCCTAATTATGCAAGTGGCCTTACTGACTGTGTCACGTGGCTATGTGAATTAAGAAAAGATTAAAAGATTTGGTCATACACTGGGAGAAGGGTAAAAAAAATGCTGCATTTAATTGAAAATGCTGGAAACACTAGAATGACAGAATGTTGTAGCTTTTGTATCTAAAGCAGACTGTAAGAAAATTGGTTCGTTATTCACCATACTTTAGAGGAGTAAAGGAAGTTATGGATTTCATTTATTCATTTTCTCTTTCACTATGCAGTATGTATTTTGGAAACTGCGCCATCAAGTGGATGGAAAGACAGAGTTAGGTCACTTTTAGCTCCATTTTCAGAGCAAGACAAAATAAAATTAACACTGCTTGTGTTTGCTTTACTTTGGGCAAAAATTTGATTCTCAGCTAGAATGAATAACTAATGCATTTTGCGTACAAATTCAATTAATGTTATACTTACATCTCACTTTGTTTGAATTGTTGGGGTCGAGACTGTGTTCTAGGTCAGATACGAACATCTGAGTATTGACCAAGTACTATCACATGTGTTGGACCTGGCCAGACCAGTGAGTTACAGATACACTATCAGGTAATTCACATTTAAGAAAGTTTCACCTCATGCAAAAAGGGATTTTGCAATGTGATGTACTGTAGAAAAAAAGGCACCTTCCATCTCCTTCTAGTAATTCCTTTTTTGACTAGCTATTAATATTGATTAACATTTTTTTTTCATGTTTTGTTGCATGGAAGTTACCCCACAAGGCTGAAATGGGATATATTTGTAGGCAAATATGTTGGCGATGAGATTTTTTGGGGCGTTAAGCAAGGGTAGGAGTGACGTGTGAGACAAAAATATACAGATGGTCATAATCTCCTATATCCATCTGATTTGTTCTTTTTTAATCACAGTACATTCTGATTACAGCTTTGACTTTGCTCTGTCTTTGCTACTGTTTTCTACCACATATCAAAAACTTTTGTCTGTTCTAAAAAATACTAAGCAATGGTCTAAGCTGCTCATCTGCTAAAAGCTACCCATATTTATCCACCTCTGTTGTTTACTGTCATTAATAGCAATTGCATTTCACAATCTGACCTTGAAATGACAGTGTATGTGCATAAATTCTCCCTCCCTCTAACACACATATAAACACATAGTATTCATGAACACAAACATTAAATTAAAAATTTCTAATACAATACTGGAAAAATACAAGTGTGAAGAAAGAGTACTTAAATGTATTGGAAACGTTCATGTAAAATCCATTTTTTTCATTTTAAATTTTGCAAAATAATATCTGCATCCTTTCACTTTATTTTTCCCCCTGGTAGCACAAAAAATAGCAAGTGCAACTGCACAGTTAGAACAGAGGCATTGTGTGATTGTAGTGCTGTTCCATAACAAGAATAATAGAATAAACACTAGGAATTCTGTTTTCTAATAAAAACAAATATGAAGCTGGCTCACTATAAAGAATTATTTGATGTACCTATAGGAAGTATCTGGAGACCATTTGATGCAAAACTGTTGTGCCTCCCACTTGGTAGTTAATTTTAGGAATATATTCTATATAAAGCTCTGTGTTCAGTTGAGAACCTGTTTCTGTTTCCCTCCTCCCCTGTGAGCATGAAGAGAGTTACAATATTGAAGATGGAGAAAGGAGGCTTTGTCCATCCTACCGGTGGCTGTGTTTTTTGGGATGAGTGAATGTTGCCCAGGGACACTATTCGTTAAAACACCTAGGAATCCTTCAAGATAAAAGGCACTATAAATTAACTTATGTTAGAATTGTGCACCACATCTAAGTCTGCATTTTCTGAGGAATGTTGATAAAGTTTCTCATTACAGTAAGCACATTAGATCTTCTAGCCTTATATTCAGGCACTGATGTAAAAGAAACATAGCTTATCAGTACTTAGATCCTCTTTTACCAGCTTTCTCTAGGGGGACATGCATTTTCTGTACCATAATGAGGCCCATAAAGAAGAAAAATGATGTGTCCTACTATAGATAGGGAGTCACATTACAGTAACTTTTCATCAGAATTAGAGTAGTTAGAGACTACTATATTATAGCAGTGGTGGGTAACTCTGCTACTGTTAAGAGCCAGCTGTCAACATTTCTGTTATAAACCCCATTTTTCAGGAGTTTATAACTCCTCTGAAAATTCCACTTGGAGTGAAGCATAGTTTAGACAGACTAAGTAAGGGAGTGATCCTTTGAAAAAGAAATAGAGGGGCAAATAAAAGAAACCTGAAATCTTTGCATTTTCTGGTGAACTGCCATTTTCCCATTCTGTTTCCTTTACTTTAGTGTGGCTGATTTAGCTTTAGTGTAAAGGACTTGCAAACAGAGCTTTTAAAAACATTTCAGTGATGATACTGAAGCGATTACTGTGTAGTTAGAATCCAGACTCAGCTCCAAACAATGAACAGCATTACCAAGCACTCTTAAATGGTTACAGAAATGGCTAACTTCCCTGGGACAGTCTGTTATCAAAAGAAAACAAAAATAAAAAGGAAAAAAAAAACAAACACCAAAAGAGTAGAGGACTAAAATGAGTTGATGGAGATGATTCCTTCGGTCTTTCTGACCCAGTCAGCTTCTCCTGGCCCATCTCAGCTCCAACCCATTTCTTCATGTAAGAGCTCCACTACACACTGAGTTTCTGTGGGGTGTAGGTTGCGGCACAGAGCATTTCTAACACACTCGATCCACTGTTGCCAAACAGAAGTGAAATCTGTGTAGGGAATAGTCATTGAATAGAGTGTAGAAAATAGTAATGGTAATTCAATAAGTGCCATTTTTAACTGTCTTACCCTGGCAGTAGAGGGCAATGAAGGTGCTGCTTTTCCAACAGGACATTAAACTAATAGCCACTTGTAAGCACTGGAGTTTCATTGAACTCTTCTTTTAAGAGACTGACAGTTAGCCTTAATGTCATAGCCAAATTTCATGTCAAGTGATTATTAGCACTAACAATCAGTGAGTGAACAGTGCAAAATTAAAGCTGTGACTTTTGATTTAAATTTCAAAGCAAATTTATGACTGTTTTTTATGACCTTTTGGAATAAATCTCTAGAAGCATCCTTACACTCCGACTTTATTAGAATGCCCGTTAAATGTCAAACTTTAAACTTTAATGTTTTGTAAGAGTCAATTTCTATTTGCAGTATATCTTCTGGTGTAATTTGCAGCTTTGCTAAAAACCTGATAAATTATTGCAAACCAGTGAAAAATATTAGGCTTGCAAATAGGTTAAATTTGCCTACATGATTATTTCTTACAAATTACCCACCAGCTCTAGTAGTTACCTACTTACCCAGAATTTCTCTAGCATTTATTTTACGTGATGTTTTCTGTCGTGCAAACAGTTCTGTTCCACTCCAGAGGAGGCAGCGTGGTGATGGTGAATGAAGTTTGTCAGTTACTCAAGGGCACTGTAACCCAAATTTACATTTTTAACTAATCATCAGTGTGATTATATGAGAACTACAGAAATAAGGAAATGTAGGGAAAAAAGTCTACATATTTTATTTACATGCAAAATGAAAAGGATGGGAAAGGTATCTCCAAGATGTTCAGCTTGCTTGTACTGTCAAACATTCCTGATCCCTTGCCTTTGCATTTTGGATTTCTGCCCTTCAAGCATTAACCCTTCTTTATTACCAGCAGTGTAGGTGAACACTGGGACTACGTCAGATTCACAAAAGCATGGTGCCTTTTCAGAATAGGCAGAAATTACTGAATTTTGTGTCTATACATCTGACTACTGCAAATCAGATCTTCTAGTGAAGGATGATACGACGATCTGAAAGGAGGTTGTAGCAAGGTGGGTGTTGGTCTCCTCTTCAAAGTAACAAGTGATAGTACAAGAGAAAATGACCTCCAGTTGCACCAGGGGAGGTTTAGATTGGATATTAGAAAAAAATTCTTCACCAAAAGGGCTGTCAAGCATTGGAACAGGCTGCCCAGGGAAGTGGTTGAGTCACCATCCCTGGCGGTATTTAAAAGACTTTTAGATGTGGTGCTTAGGGACATGGTTTAGTGGTGGACTTGGCAGTGCTAGGTTAATGGTTGGACTTGATGATCTTAAAGGTCTTTTCCAACGTAAATGATTCTATGATTATATAATGTAATGCCTGCTCCAGAGAACAGTGAGGTGTCATAGAAGATTGCCACTTGGTGTTTTCTTTGATAGTCTTCCATCTTCTGGAAATGTGATGATGTTTCTGTAGCCTGGTTTCCCACCAATCTCTGATGTCACCATTCTTCACCTGAGAGATTTGATTCTGGGTCTATCCATTTCTCTGTGTGCAAAATCCATGGATACAACACATTATTTTTGCAGAGTGCAGTTTCTTTGCCGTTCCTGCAACTGGTATCTTTCCCCTGTATAAAGTAGATATTTTGTCTCCATTTTATATTTATTTGAATTATAGTTAAAATTAATGCAAAGTAAAAAAGAACATGCAGCAACAAGACGAACAATAATTTTAGTTGTGTTGTTTTATGCATATTTTATATTGTTGCTTGCTACTCGTTGATTGTGCATTGAGTCAAGAAACAGATGAATCATCATCTCAAATTTTTCCTCTTCTTATTTTTTATGTTTCTCTGTTCTTTCCAGGACAGTAAGTGGGAATAATTAATTGCCCAATTTCTTTGCTGGATATTCAAATAGTTCCTCATAGTATGCCTGGCAGAAGAAGTACCTCATCATTACTACAATTTTTTTACTTTTGTGTGTGTGTGTGTGCTCATTGTAGGTAGAGAGACATGAAAGGGCAGATATTTATTTATTTATCTATCTATTTATTTTTTTATTTTTACAACTATCTTGACTTTGACACAAAGAATTAAGAATGTGAAACGCAAGGGCAGATCATTTTCTCTGAGAGTTAGGGAGCTAAGGGTGTTTTATGATTATTGAAATCACATTCTGTTGCTTCCTTGTTGTTATGACAACACAAGATAATTGTTGCTTCTCATTCAAGGGCCAGAATGTATTTACAATCTCTTCCTTAGATTTCATCCATAAACTACAAACCTTCTTCTTTCCTGAAACAGCCACTTAGGAATCTAGATTATTGCTGATAACTTGCCAATTGAACCAGAATAAAAATTGAAATTGCCATTAACACAGTAATTTCAGCCTCCATCTTGATAAGGATTTTGTATTGCTCAAGTTCTGAAAAATAAAAACAGCACTATGCAGGAGGAAAAAAGCTTTTGATAAAACTCTTCTCACCAAGGGAGAAGTTTTTGAACATACTTT
Source organism: Aramus guarauna (assembly GCA_013400195.1). Lineage (NCBI taxonomy): Eukaryota > Metazoa > Chordata > Aves > Gruiformes > Aramidae > Aramus > Aramus guarauna. Next base: position 2,166,770 of record VXBL01010520.1, on the reverse strand, counting down.
TAATCAAATCAGAATCAACAATAAATTTTTTTATGACTTTTTGGTTTGACTGATATATCAAACCATGTAAAGCAATAGTAATCTCTGACATGAGTAATACCAATTGCTTTAGGGAGGAGAATTTACATTCTTCTGGGAAATGTGTATAAACCGAAGTGGTAAAATCTACAGAAAAATTAACCAAACAGGTTGCTCTATCATGTCAGATAATCTGTATGAATGAAATGCCTGCTTTCAAAGATAATTGCATCTATAAAGAAAGAAAAACAACAAACCTTTTCTTTGATTTATAATAGAAATATATTCCTGGTTAAATGCTATAAGCAGATTTATTTCTATGAGAATATGTTTAAATACTTACTCAGTCTCCAATTCTAGGTTGAAACCTTATGTTTTTATGTTGGGAGAGTGAGAAACTGCCAGAACAAAAGAATTGAAATAAGTTTTATTTTCCTATTTCTGCAACTCATGAACGGGGTAATGTTATCAGCAGAGATAATAACACCTTTAAATGACTTGGAATTTATTTGGTTCACAAAATCACATGGGAAGATTGACAGCATCTTAAACAGCAGCAGTCAGTGAGGATGTGGCTTGAGTATTGACAGAAGTGATTTTTCAAGTAATGAAGAAGGTTACGTGATTAAGTTTCCTGAAGCATACATCGCCTGCCGTGTGCACTTACTGTATATTGTCACCCTTCTGAGCCACAGAAGAGCTCCACTTTTTTTCAGAAGCAGGATCAATAGGATTAGGGGATTTGTGCTCAAAGCTTCCCTGTGGCTTCTTGTTAAGCATGTCGTGTGCTTTATAGCTGTCTTTGACTGGCTTTTTGCACTGTTCCATGGTATTAATCACCTAAATAATATTCCTAAATTCTGGTGTTTTGGCCATTTTTTTTCTATTAGTACTGCAAAAAATAAGGTATTTAAAAAAGAATAAGAAGTCAGAGTCTGAAATTCATGTTTAGAATTTTGAATAATAACCTGCTCCTCAGAAATTCTGACTACTCTTCAACTTTCATAGCAACCAGTGATGCTCACAATTTTATTTTTTATTAAAAAAGTTGTTTGACTGTAGCTGTTCTGCAGAAGACCTATTGCCTTTGGGTGTCAAACAGTATAGACAGAGAAGTCTGCACAGCCAGATGGATAATGTAGTTTGGCAGACACATCAACTCAGATATGCAGGGGACAGCTTAGCTGGCTCCTTGCAGGTCAGCTAACAGCCCATCAGAACTGATGATTGTGCAAGCCAGATCCGTTTTGCAAGATACGATTTGCATAAAATGCTAAAATCTACTAGTGTGCTACAGTTTAATGGGCTTCCATTGAAGTGTGGAGTTTAGACATTTTATCTCTAGCCTTTATTGTCACTGGTCTAATGGATTGGTAAAAAGTCACAACAAAAAGAAGTGATTACTGAAGAAGCTGAGGGATCAAGTCCTTTGCAGAGCTATACACAAAGCACATAAAATGCCAACTTTGAATGATCACACATAACGTTTCATTGCCCCAGTTCAACAGCAAGCAAAGAATACTTCTGTTTATCTTACCTACTTTAATCCAATTTATAACTTTTATATCTGCCCCTTTTTTTGTAGATAGTGGCTGCTGAGACATACAGCTAGATACTTGAGAACAGGTACTACAAATAGAGCGGGTTTGCATAAGAGGAGAGAGGGCCAACTAAACCTGGAGCAATGCACATTGGTATGCCCTCATACCTATAGATAGTAATAGAGAAGGAAAAAGGAAAAAAAA